>JASANF010008614.1:0-14641 GCA_030248245.1 Trissonchulus sp. WLG1_4
CGTCAAAAGTTAAAAGCCAGGTCAGACAAAGTTTACAACATGAGACACCATAATTATTTCAAGTTTTCGCATTCCGTTTGTTTACTAAAGCATTAGAGATTAGGATACCTGCATGAACAGCTGTGCCAGTTCGATCCCCCGCGGCGACAGGTTGCGTATCTGCATGTCCTGCGTGGTGTTGGGGTCCATCAGCTGCGGGGACACGGCCTGGGCCAGGAACGCGTCTAGCTCGTGCTTCTGCAAAATCTGACGCTCCGGGAACGCCGCCATGTAGCTGAAACAATAATGATACAAAAAACAAAACATCAAAAAAACACATCACAGCAAACCAGGGCACATAGACCCCCCAGATTTAAGAATCCGGGACAAGCCCCCCTCACCCAGGGTCTACTTATATACAGCGAAAAGCCCTCCTGCTTGCTGCTGAGAAAAAAAGGGTGCCTAAAAACTCAGAATATTTTCCCTCCATGGCTGTAGAAAACGATCCAAAAATGACCAAAAAACGGTAACCTTACGAATAATATCAATACTTCGCAAAAAGTTCACCGTTCCACAAAAATAAAAAATTTCGCTTTTCTGTGAGTTGAGAACCTCATCTTGAATTTCGTAAAATCCTAAGAATTAAGTAATTATAGCAACTGGCATGTCGTGGACATTTTTCTACAACCCTTGGTGTATTTGGCTAAGAATAGCATTAAAGTCATTCTGAGCGACACTACAGCTACACAAGGACGGAGGAAAACTTTACAAATTCCAAAGTCTGACCCACAAAAATTGCTGAACCCTGAGACGCTGGCGTGAATTTTGTCACAACTCGCTCTACTCTTGCTGCTTGCAACTCGTTCTTTTCGTAATGAAATCACATGTTTATTTTGCCTCAGGGTCCAGCATTTTTTGGTCAGCCTTTTGCAGCAAAGCCCTACCGCAACACACAGCACATGAGCAACAGGTGCTGCGGCACATTCTGTTGGTTCAGCATGAGATTGCTGTCAGAGGCCATGCAGTTGAGGAATGCCTTGAGGCGCTTCTTCTTGTCCTCGGGGTTCTGGCCGAACCAGAGCCGTTGGACGGTGGGCACGCCGCGCCAGTCCAAGGCCAGGGCCGGCACATACTCGGGGAACTGGTAGGCGTTGTGTTTGGACCAGTAGACCCACTCCTTCACAAAGATGCGCGTCGACAGGTCTAAACACACACACACATACTCTAGGTGGACAATGTGCATATAACACAGTCTATAATCTATATAGTGTCTGTCTCTCACACAATGTCAATATAGACATAGGGCCTTAACCAAAATTGGATTTAACGGACTAAATTTAAATCTTAAATTAATATTGCTAATAACACAGCACAAAATGAAAATAGCCACTTCAAATTTCGCCCTACGTTGCTTACATTCATGTTCTCGGTGTGTGCGAAGTTTCAGTAAATTACGTTTAACTGACGCGGCGTTATTGACGAAATATAGTTAAATCTAATCCGATAAATCCAATTTTGGATAAGACCCTCAGAACTCGACTTTTTGGTATGTCTATTTCGTGTGAACGAGCACATTATTGTGTCGAATATAGGCCGAGGTTTGCAGAGTGACTTTTTGCTTTGGGCTTAGGGTTAGCCTTATGATCAGGATAATAGTTGCAGCTGCAGGCTTTGACCAAATAAGCCCAAGTTGTGAAAATTGGCCGCCGTTGCCCAATCCCAAACACGTCAATATTGTTGTGATTTGGACAAAAATAAACCTAGGTTGTAAAGACCAACAAAAGTACAAAGCCACACTGAGGTTTACTGTCTATATAACGAAATTTGTACTGGCTCATTCGCAAGATGTAGGCGCATGTAAACTTTAGAGCACTCCTCCTCCGCCATCATTTTCGCCAATATTCCAAAATCCAACAAAATTGAAGACTCACAAAATATGTCTCTGCCTGGTACATTTCACATTCTTCCAATCCTAAACTTCCAAATTGACTCAAAATCTACCTTTTCATTCTACGTAAAGATAAGAAAATTACTCAAATTATATTGTATTTATTTATCATTTTCAAGCCCTGAGCCAAACCCCGTCACACGTCATTCCAATCTCAACTGACCACTGGGATATTTGCCCGGCTCCTGTCCCTGTCGCTGTGAGCCACCAGTGCCGAGCAGGGTGGCATTGCTCTTGGCCGCCCCGCCCATCTCTGTACTCTTGCCCTCGCGCTGTTGACGCAGCAGGAAGTTGCGATGGTTCATGTTGAACAGCACGGCGTAGACGGCCTGGCGCAGGGGACGGAAGATCATCCAGCCCGGCGGGAAGTCCATCCCGGATCCGTCCTCGATCAAACAGTCCATTTTCAGCTCTGCCTAAAAAACAAAGCAAAAAAATTTAAAAAAATTCCATAAAAATTGTGAGAACATAAATATTTCCCCCTTGATGGGACACCCTCTCAAGAGCCAACTCATTTTCGACCCATTTTCTGCAAGACTGCGACAATTTTTACCCGTTTCTGGCCAGAAATGAGCGATTTGGAGAAAATTTCAATCAAAAACGTCTATGTCTAAGTGCCGAGTGCAAAAATTCTAAACACTCAAATACAGCCCAATTTCAAACGTGGGTGACTTCCCCCGAAAACCCACCAGTCACATAATAGTATGCAAACATATAAAACTAGTTTCACGTCGGTGCCACAACCCTTATCAAAACTTTATGGCTCCTGTGTCTCGAAATTTTCGGAATTCCTGAAGTGGGTGATCGTAAGATCTTTTGCACATGTTGTATGACAGGCTGTAGCAGTTGCATATTTTCAGGTTTGCCTTAGTTGCCCATAGATTAGGCTTCAGCCTTACGCTTAGGTATCTTCTACACTGATCACCCACTTTAAGATACCCGAGGTTTCACCTTTGGTGACAGCCTAATAATCACCGACTACCCGTTTCCCTACCTGACTGAGAATATGGTATATCCATGGATGCATGAGTCCCTTCTGGTGTCGCTGTACGGCCATGCGGAACACCTCGGCGGGCACCTGTGGCACCGAGTGCTCGTGGATGGTGCTGGCCTTCAACACCCTGCGCTGGTTGTTCTTCATCTCGCTGTGCACCGCATGCACGGCCGCAGTGTGGGGGGTGCGCGGCATCAGACCACCCAGCCCCCCGCCGCCCCCGCTGTCGTCGCTCCCCGAGCTCATGGGCGATGGCTCCCGATGCCCTGCCTCGCTCGGCCCATTCTTCACTCGCTCTAAATCATATAAATAATATTAGAGTCGGACTAGTATACTCTAGACGCAGTAGTTGTGTTGTCAACAATGACGTGTTTATTCAATGACTAGTCTAATAAGTCGGACTTATGACTTAATAAGTAGGACTTCTCACTATTTTTATGAAGTATATAATGTACAAAAATATGTATCTAGTAACGCCAACAAGATAATATCTTCCAAAGAACCGTGGAGTAAAGCGTGAACTTGATTTTCGAATCCGCCAACCATTTCCCAATAGAATGTCTATAGAAAAAGCGTAGTATAAAATATTTTAGAGACACCCATTTTGTCTATATTAAAGCTAAGGTAGAATGGGATTTTCAATCCCATCTAATTCAGTGTGTCCATTAACAGCCCCCTTAGCTATCCATTTATGCAAATGAGCCCCCCTAACCGTCTTCCATGGTCATGGCCAGCATCTGTCGCTCCAGCGAGGTCATGTCCGCCTTGGGCAATTTCGGCATCGAACTCGCCTTCACGTCATGCAGCTGAAAAATAAAACTTTTTTACAAAAGCATAATTTTTTGTTGTTAGCTAAAAGCGACGAGTGTACAAGCACCCAAATAAAGGTAAAAAGCTAACAATTTTCAAGTTTCAATTACAAAATCCCTGTTTACAATGTTGCACAAGTGTTTACTGAGTCATTCGAAGTCCACCAGGCAGTCGAATGGTTCAAAGTAACGAAGAATACTGTCTGATTTCTACAAGTTTTGGGACAGTAATTCTTCCGTGTTTGGGGCAAACTTACTTCCCCGCCAGTGGCCTCAGATGCAAACTGCTCTGCTGTTGGGGCACCCGAGTCCGCGTGTTGGCTGGACTGATTGGGTCGACGAGCTGAAATTAAAGAAAAGAAATAAAAAGAAAATGAAACAAAAAACAAACACAACAAAAACACAGACGATTATAATAAAGACCAAATGACCAAGCTGACAATCTCAAGAGCTAACTTTAGATGAAAGTACTGTGACTCCTTGTGACTCCTTACGAAACCAAAAATCAAAGTCGGTATTTGCTTTTATCTACTCTTTCCTTCCCCGCACCCAATCTACAAAAAGCGGATCAGTTGATGCCCTCTCAAGTAAAAAAATTCTCAAAAAAAATATCCAAAACAAGTACCACTTCATATCATAATCATCATCAATATAATCTATCACAATATCAAAATCACTAAGCCTGCCACCCAGCAACTGAAATATATACCCCCCGGCTAAAGGAGGCCCTACCAGCAGGCTTGAAGAACCGATGATAATGATCCCTCGTGCCGTTCATGTAGTAGTGGACGGACTTGACGAAGCGATTGGCCTTGTCCCGCTGCGCCTTCTCGTCCGTCACGTTTCGGAAGATGAACTGTCCGATGGCCAGCAGGTCGTCGATGGAGATCAGGTTCCGGATGAACGCCACCACCGCAGGGATGATCACTTTGTGGTCGTTCTAAAAGCAAAGCAACAAACACAGATCAGACGTGACACAGATTTACACGGGGGGGGGGAGGGCTGGGACAAGCCCGCCCTCAGATTTGACCCATCGGAAAAAGCCCCCCTCCCTCAGATAGTCAGATTAGACCCATCGGGACAAAAGCCCCCCCCTCAGATTTGACCCATCGGGAAAAGCTACCCCCCCCCCCTCACATAGTCAGATTAGACCAATCGGGACAAGCCCCCCCCCCCTCAGGTTTGACCCATCGGGACAAGCCCCCTCAGATTTGACCCATCGGGGTAATCCCCTTCCTCCGATCAGAAAAAAAATGTGACAGAAAAGAAAACTAAAAAAATTGCCCTGTATTGCTGTAAAACGCTTCAAAAATGAGCAAGCTGACAAAACGCTAAAACTACCGAGACCCCATGTACATTATGCATGTAATAGGGTCTCTAACTGGGGGGGGGGGGGTTGTCGCGGAATGCGAAAGCTTTAAAACAGCTACAGTAACTTCTTATATATCATTTAAAATTTATTTTTTATAATTTTAGTCATTGAGTGATTATGAGACCGCAGATGATGAAACCCACGACCGCGAAAAATCGGACGAACGTGATGAAACTGTATTTGAGACGCAAATTAGGAGTTCGTTTTTTATAACTTTTATTTTCATTTTTCATAGAGTTTTATTTTCTCTTTACTTTCAGATGTGAATTCGTTCATAAAAATGATACATTTTCTGCAAGTTTGCTGATATTTTTGGGATTATGGGCAATACTCATGGATACAAATAAATAAAAAGCATCAGTGACATTAAACAATTTGTTAGTTAAAAAATGCTTGTCTTGTCCAGGATTTTCGAATGCTTAGGGAGTGTTGTCCTGACGTATGAATAGCTTCAGCTGAATTCGTTCTGCAGCATTCTGCTTTTTTTGATATTTTTGGGATTTCGGATTATACTTATGAATATAAATGAATACAATAAATAACAGCAACGATAGAAAGAGTTAGTATCAGTTGCAAAATCGAACTGTCACTACTTTGTTTTCCACCGTAGTACTGGCCAGCAATTCGTCATAAAAGCCCTGCAGCTCCTCTGCGCTCACAATCCAATTGCCTGAAAACACAACAAAGCCACGTCGCATAAAACAGGTTGTTTAATTAATTAATTAATAATTGTTAGTTTATCACTACTATTTAAGTCGCATTATAATTTATCACTCAACTGCTGAGAAACGTCGGGCAATGCAACATTGACCACTAATAATTGATAGCTGATCAACCTTTGTTCGAAGAAGCAACGGGTGTGGTCAACCAAATAAACTCACAGCAAAAATACAGCAACATGACACCGGTGTTACTATTTATCATTCTACCGTGGGGGAATGACTTTCGCGGGGTCTTGAGACGGCATCCCCAAAAAAACAATATAAGGATTTTTTAGTTTTAGGCCAAATTCGTCCATCATGTGAGACGTATCAAAAATATTTGGGTCGGGCAACAAAATACAAAAGAGAAGGGGTCTCTTGAGTAAAAATTCAGCAAGAAAAAATTTCGTAGGGGATTGCCCCCCCACCCTGCGTACACATTACTACTACTAAGCACTACTACATCAACAAAATCAGCGACATCCGAAAATGACCTAGCATAGCGGCCAGCAAACAAAAGCGATGCGGATGGAGGTTGAGCTGTTTGGCGACCTCGTCCAGGATCAGCTCGCGGGACTCCAGGCTGCCGCGGAAGGTCAGCTTGAGGCGCTCGGAGGAGAAGTAGCGCGGCGGGTCGAAGAAGGCGTACTCCGCGCCCTCGGCCACCACCGCGTCAAAGTCGTGGTCGCGCAACAGGGCTATCACCTAGACAAGACAACACAACCAATAAGGGGGTGTGGTGTCTCCCACACCCCCTCAACCCCCCACCCGCTCTTCCGCCAGCGGTCGGACACCCCCTCGCCGATTCCTCCCGTGCATCTTTGATTATGATGAATCCCAATTGCATATCGCACGAAATTTAGCAAAATATGAAAATTAGGTGCAACTTATTAATTTTTGCATAGTGTCCCATGACCCACTCTAATTTAAAAATGAACCCCAGCTTGCAAAATTGGCGCGACTGACTGATATGACTGACAACTGAGAAACTGACTTCCTGCTTGTGATCATCGACAGTCTGAATGACGGGAACCATGTGGTTGCGCAGCGCCATACGCAAGGCCGAGCGCAGACCCACTGGCGGGATCCACAGCACTTTGGGCGGCGGCGTGCGCTTGTGCCGAACGTGACGCAGGATTTGTTTCACTTTGTTGCGCTTCTCCACCTGAAAACAGGCCGCAATAAAAGTCAGCATGCAAAGCTCATCTTGGTGTAGCGAAAGCTCATACTTGTCCCAAAGGAAGTTCGGCCCGGCAGAAACAAAATTAATCGCACAAAAACTAATTGTATCTGCTAGATTTTCGATATTTATGGACATGGAAACGTATACATAACACATTTTAGATGCATAGCCTCCTCGCCAGGGTTGACAGTCTCGGTCTCGGTCTCGTAAAAAACCCGAGACTAGGCTGGTCTCGGTCTCGGTCTCGGTCTCGGTAGGAAAACCGAGACCTGCCATAGGGTGGTCTCGGTATTTCAGATGAGACCAGGGTTGGCAAGTCTCGGGTTTGCAACCGAGACCGAGACCGAGACCGAGACCAGGCAACCGAGACCACCGAAACGAGACCTACGAGACCGAGACCAGCCCTTGGGGGACCTTTTTTTCAAGTTTCAATTTTAAAAATTTGAGATACTTTGAAACGTGAAAAAATAGTTATAAGGTATATACAAAAAAGTGACGATTAGGTTAGGTTGTATGAGTGTATGACTTGCGAAGTTGCGAGAAGCTTAACATTGGAACGACCGGATGCATGAGAATAGGAGAGTGACAACCGGAGAATAGTATTATTTTCCCGCTGTTTTGTCAACTTTTGGTTATTTTTTAAAAGTTTCGCACACTTCGTCGTATACCACATTTTATAGTGCATTGCATACACATATTTTCACTTTGGCAGGCTGACTCAGGTGCCAGCGTAGTGTCGTCCGCGCTGGTGCAGTAGTGCTACTATCGGAAGTTCTGATAAGTGATGGCAGCTTCATCACGGAACAGAAAAGTTTCTCACGCTGTCACAGTTATGTGGGGGGAAGATTTGATGCAACACCCACTCCATAGCCCAAAAAGCATTTGATTGTACTTAGGTTTTTTCAGATATATACTTAATGTTTTGACATGTGTTATGAGGTTGGGGCTTAAGAAATTCAATTCTGCCACCCAATTCGAGATTAGTTAAGTCGCAGAAGCCAGCAAATTTTTAATTACAAATCAGCTACAAGTTAGCACTATTTGGTATATAAATGATGGTCAGTATTTTTACTGCTCAACATAAGAGGTCCCACATACAAATGCAACATCGCTAAGTCAGACAGACAACCCATTTTAGCTCAAACTTCAATATAAAATCTAGCTTGATATACAAAGTTTAAACTTGAAGGTAGCCAGAGTTTGCCGGTGAACTAACATTCTTCTGCAGCAGACAGTTTTAACCATTTCATGCTTGGCATTCTATTTGGAAACTTAAATTGTAAAAAAAATCTTTGTGATTTTGGAAAATTTTGAAAACTTCAAGTATCATCTGAAATACCGAGACCACCCTATGGCAGGTCTCGGTTTTGCTACCGAGACCGAGACCGAGACCGAGACCGAGACCAGCCTAGTCTCGGGTTTTTTACGAGACCGAGACCGAGACCGAGACCGAGACTGCCAACCCTGGATGAGACTTAAAGTTTTCAAAACTTACTAAAGTTACGAAGATTTTTTGATAATGTTGAGTTTCTCGCAACTTCGCAAGTCATACACTCATACCTCATAACCTAAGGGTCATTGTTTTTGTAATTTAATTACAAATTTTTTATAATTCAAAGTATCTCAAAAAATTTTGAAATTGAAACCTGAAAAAAAGGTCCTCCAAGGGCTGGTCTCGGTCTCGTAGGTCTCGTTTGGGTGGTCTCGGTAGCCTGGTCTCGGTCTCGGTCTCGGTCGCAAACCCGAGACTTGCCAACCCTGCTCCTCGCCCATAAATTTCAAAAATTATGTGACGTTTCAATTTTGGCAATATCTCTACTCTGTGGTGTGATTTTTATGTTTTTTATCGATGCAGATTGGAGCTTAAGTGTCACTTTTTCATTCATATTTTCAGCCGCCATTTTAGTGGACGCTACCGCCATACCTGTTTGCCCAAACAGAATAAACAGATTCCATTGAACCAAGCCTTAGAGTGCATAATACAAGGGGTGAGACCTGATCGGCGGCCCAGTCGTTGAACCGGCTCATCTCCAGCGCGCCGTTGAACACCACCACCACCATGATGTTGTTGTTGTGGATGGTGGTCAGCAGGATCTGCAGGAACTGCACCATCCGGTTCCACTGGCCCCCGCACGCCCAGTCGTTGAAATAACCCCCGTATAACCTACAACACACACACACACACACACACACAAACATGCTGGGGGGGGGGAACTGACTGAACCCCTTTTTCTATTAGCCAAATAGTGGCCAGTTACATATAAGTAATCAATAACATTGCTGTACTATTATCAACTACAGTACAGATAAATCTATCTACGGCTTTACCTATCTAAACAGCATTCCCCATCGATAACCAAACATAAATTTGACGGGTTGAAGGGCACCATAGGCTGAAACAAATATATATGGCATTATTATATTCTCAGAGAGGTTTCTCTCAGAACACTCAGTCTATCAACTTAACGGCAATGTAACAGCAATATATATTATATAGTACGCTAGTTTGGGGCGGTTTTTGGGGGAAAAGTTGTCCCCAAACAAGGCATCTTCTTCACCCACCCTTCGGCCGGGGCCGGTGCTACCATGCTTTAACTCCATAGACAGTCTGAAATTTGGCTCAGGAACCAAAAGAAGACGATAAAATTGCTCTCAATCTTCCCCCACTCAGAGGCCCACACGCCCTATTCCTCCCCCCCTCCCCAGAGTTTTCTACCTGCCCCCGTATAACAGGCCAAAAATGGGATGGGGTTTTCTTTCACCTACTACACAGCCACTGGATTTCCTGCGCAAAATACTGCGTATGTGTATATTTACGTAGTTTCCGCTAAAACTATGCAGCAAAAACGTATATACTTAACATTTAGCTACAGTCTTCTGACAAACATCAAATGCAAGTGAATACAACAAACAACAATAATAAATATGTAAGACAAAGTAAATGTGACGTACATTAGCAGGCATTCGCCGGGGCATTTTGAGCCCGACGGCTTGTGTCATTTTCAGCAGGTCCACGGGCACGTAGGCCCCGGTGCAGTGTTCCTCGATGAAGTGCAGAAAGTGTTCGATACCCATGGCTCAGTTCGCCAGTTGGCCAGAAACTATAGATTGATCACTGATTGATTGACTGCTGATACTTCTCACTTATGGTTCTCACGGCTTCACTAACAAAATCTACAACAACAAACCAAATTACATTGCCAGCGGGGAAGATCTACCTTCAAAAAAACAACCGTTAGACTTTCAATCTACTTATAGATCTCATTAATATTCATCATAATTTATTCTACAAAGTACAAATCCTGTATCAAAAAATAAATAATTCTTGCGTTAAGCACTTAACATTCAGATATATATATATATATATATATATATATATATATATATATATATATACTCTGATTCCGTGTACTATGGCGATATAATATATATATATATATATATATATATATATATATATATATATATAGGTGGTATATATATATATATATATATATATATATATATATGTGTTTCTGTGTGTGTGTCTGTGCGCGTGTGTGTGTTTGTTTGTGTGTCTGTGTGTGTGTGTCTGTGTATAATGAATATTAATGACATACGTAATTGAACATTTCGGTTGTTTTTTTTTGCCGGTCGTCTTCCCCCGCTGGTTTGTTGTTGTGTTTTTGTTCGTGACCGTCAAGAACCATAAGTGAGAAGTATCAGCAGTCAATCAATCAGTGTCAATCTCTAGTTTCTGGCCCTGGCCGATTGCCCATGGGTTCGCACTTTCTGCAGCTTCCTCAAGGACGTTGCCCGCTCCTGCCCGTGGACCTCCTGCAAATGCCCAAGCCGTCAGGGCTCGCAGCGAATGCCTAATATACGTCCATTTCTTTGTCTTCCATATTTATTATTGTTGTTTGTTGTATTCCTTGCATTTGGTTTTTGTCAAAAATAGGTAAATGTGTGTTACGTTTTTGCTGCATGTTTGCGGAAACTACGTAAATATCATATCGCAGTTATTTTGCGCAGTCCCGGTGGCTGTCATGAAAAACCCGTGCCATTTTGGCGGGGGCAGGTGGGGAATAGGGCGTGTGCTTGGGCAATTTTTCGTCTTCTTTTGTTCCTGGCCATTCGCTGTCTATGGAGTTAGATGCATCGTAGGGCCGCTCGGCCGCTGAAGGTGGTGAGAATAGTGCCTTGTTTGGGGAGCAACTTTTCCCCCAAAAACCGCCCCAGTTTAGCAGATCTATATAATATATCTTGCTGTTACATTGCCTTTAATGTCAGATAGCCTGAGTGTTCTAGAGAGACCTCTCTGAGAATATATATATATAATGCCATATATATTTGTTTCAGCCTATGGTGCCCTTCAACCCGTCAAATTTATGTTTGGTTATCGATGGGGAATGCTGTTTAGATAGGTAAAGCCGTAGATAGATTTATCTGTACTGTACTTGATAATAGTACAGCAATGTTATTGATTATATACTTATGTATATAACTGGCCACTATTTGGCTAATAGAAAAAGGGGTTCAGTGATCAGTCCCCCCCCCCAGCATGTTTGTGTGTGTGTGTGTGTGTTGTAGGTTATACGGGGGTTATTTCAACGACTGGGCGTGCGGGGGCCAGTGGAACCGGATGGTGCAGTTCCTGCAGATCCTGCTGACCACCATCCACAACAACAACATCATGGTGGTGGCGTTCACCTGCAAGATGAGCCGGTTCAACGACTGGGCCGCCGATCAGGTCTCACCCCTTGTATTATGCACTCTAAGGCTTGGTTCAATGGAATCTGTTTATTTCTGCTCCCTGGCAAACAGGTATGGCGGTAGCGTCCACGAAAATGGCGGGCTGAAAATATAATGAAAAAGTGACACTTAAGCTCCAATCTGCATTTGATAAAAAACATAAAAATCACACCACAGAGTGAGGATATTGCCAAAATTGAAACGTCACATAAATTTTTTTTGAAATTTATGGGCGTAGGAGCCGGGTCTGCGTCTCGGGTTTGCGACCGAGACCGAGACCGAGACCAGGCTACCGAGACCACCCATACGAGTCCTACGAGACCGAGACCAGCCCTTGGAGGACCTTTTTTTCAGGTTTTCAATTTCAAAATTTTTTCAGATACTTTGAATTATAAAAAATTTGTAATTAAATTACAAAAACAATGACCCTTAGGTTATGAGGTCTGAGTGTACAACTGCGAAGTTACGAGAAACTCAACATTATCAAAAAATCTTCGTAACTTTATAAGTTTTGAAATCTTTAGTCTCATCCAGGGTTGGCAGTCTCGGTTCGGTTGCTCGGTCTCCATCGAAAACCCGAGACTAGGCTGGTCGGTCGGTCTCGGTCTAGAAAAACCAGAGACCTCCATAGGGTGGTCTCGCTATTTCAGATGATACTAAAAGTTTTCAAAATTTTCCAAAATCCACAAAGATTTTTTTCACAGATTTAAGTTTCCAAAAATAGAATGCCAAGCATGACATGGTTAAAATTGTCTGCTGCAGAAAATAATGTTAGTTTACTGGCAAACTCTGCTACCTTCAAGTTTAGACTTTTATTTCAAGCTAGATTTTATTTTTTTTTGAGCTAGAATGTATTGTCTTTGTTCTGACTTAGCGATTTGCATTTGTATGTGGGCCTCTTATGTTGTACAGTAAATATCTGACCATCATTTATATACCAAATAGTGCTAACTTGTAGCTGGGATTTGTAATTAAAACTTTCCTGACTTCTGCGACTTAACTAATCTCGAATTGGGTGGCAGAATTGAATTTCTAAGCCCCAACCTCATAACACATGTCAAAACATTAAGTATATATCTGAAAAAACTTAAGTACAATCAAATGCTTTTCGGGCTATGGAGTGGGTGTTGCATCAAATCTTCCCCCCAGCATAACTGTGACAGCGTGAGAAACTTTTCTGTTCCGTGATGAAGCTGCCATCACTTATCAGAAACTTCCGATCGTCGCACTACTGCACCACCGCAGACGACACTACGCTGGCACCTGAGTCAGCCTGCCAAAGTGAAAATATGTGTATGCAATGCACTATAAAATGTGGTATACGACGAGGAAGTGTGCGAAACTTTTTAAAAAAATAACCAAAAAGTTGACAAAACAGCGGGAAAATAATACTATTCTCCGGTTGTCACTCTCCTTATTTTATGCATCCGTCCGTTCCAATTTAGCTTCTCGCAACTTCTCAGTCATACATTCATACAACCTAACCTAATCGTCACTTTTGTTTTATATACCTTATAACTATTTTTTCACGTTTCAAAATATCTCAAATTTTTAAAATTGAAACTTTGAAAAAAGGTTCCCCGAGATGGGCTGCTCGGTCTCGTAGGTCTCGTTTCGGTGGTCTCGGTTGCCTGGTCTCGGTCTCGGTCTCGGTCTCAGGTTGCAAACCCGAGACTTGCCAACCCTGGTCTCATCTGAAATACCGAGACCACCCTCTCGCAGGTTCCTGGTTCCCGACCGATACCGAGACCGAGACCAGACAGTTAGTCTCGGGTCTTCGGTTTACCGAGACCGAGACTGCCAACCCGGGCGAGGAGGCTATGCATCTAAAATGTGTTATGTATATTTCCATGTCCATAAATATCGAAAATTTAGCAGATACAATTAGTTTTTGTGCGATTAATTTTGTTTTCTGGTCCGAAACTTCCTTTGGGACAAGTATGAGCTTTCGCTACACCAAGATGAGCTTTGCATGCTGACTTTTATTGCGGCCTGTTTTCAGGTGGAGAAGCGCAACAAAGTGAAACAAATCTGCGTCACGTTCGGCACAAGCGCACGCCGCCGCCCAAAGTGCTGTGGATTCCCGCCAGTGGGTCTCTGCGCTCGGCCTTGCGTATGGCGCTGCGCAACCACATGGTTCCCGTCATTCAGACTGTCGATGATCACAAGCAGGAAGTCAGTTTCTCAGTTTTCAGTCATATCAGTCAGTTGCTCCAATTTTGCAAGCTGGGGTTCATTTTTAAATTAGAGTGGGACATGGGACACTATGCAAAAATTAATAAGTTGCACCTAATTTTCATATTTTGCTAAATTTCGTGCGATATGCAATTGGGATTCATCATAATCAAAGATGCACGGGAGGAATCGGCGAGGGGGTGTCCGACCGCTGGCGGAAGAGCGGGTGGGGGGTTGAGGGGGTGTGGGAGACACCACACCCCCTTATTGGTTGTGTTGTCTTGTCTAGGTGATAGCCCCGTCCGCGCGACCACACTTTGACGCGGTGGTGGCCGAGGGCGCGGAGTACGCCTTCTTCGACCCGCCGCGCTACTTCTCCTCCGAGCGCCTCAAGCTGACCTTCCGCGGCAGCCTGGAGTCCCGCGAGCTGATCCTGGACGAGGTCGCCAAGCAGTCTAAACAACCTTCATCCGCATCGCTTTTGTTAGCTGGCCGGTATGCTAGGTCATTTTCGGATGTCGCTGATTTTGTTGATGTAGTAGTGCTTAGTAGTAGTAATGTGTACGCAGGGTGGGGGGGCCGATCCCCTACGAAATTTTTTCTCTGCTGAATTTTTACTCAATACCCTCTCTTTTGTATTTTTTGTTGCCCGAGCCCAAAATATTTTTGATACGTTCTCACATGATGGACGCATTTGGCCTAAAACTAAAAAATCCTTATATTGTTTTTTTGGGGATGCCGTCTCAAGA
>JASANF010008615.1:0-32001 GCA_030248245.1 Trissonchulus sp. WLG1_4
CTAGCATTAGAAGGAGAAATTAACGCGAAATGCAGAACAAACTGGAATGGTACTACCCTAAAACAAAAATGTACTGTTGTGCATAGGAAAACGTTCAGTGTAACCAACTGCTTCGTGTATCAAGGACATGTGTACAAACGTCATGACTCCAAAGTGATGGGAAAGTACCGCAGGAGATGTAAGTCATTGCAATTATCACAAAGGTGAATGTCCGTTGAAGGACTCTGGCTTTCTCAAATGGGAAGTAAGAGAGCAAGAGAAATGTGCGTTAATTACTTGGAAAAAATTAAAGAAAAAGTGGTGAACAAATTGGAAGAGCATGGCTATTCCTATGACAAAACTTTGGCACTGTCCACGACATCGCACAATTCTCTGATGGACTGCGACGGAAACAAAGCTATCGTATCGGACCAAGGCATAGTTTTTCGTGTTTTGAATCAAGTCCGTGAAACTTCGAAAGTGTCCCAGCAAGTCAAGCATCTGCTTTTGCAAGCAGAAGAAACAGTGCAATCGGGCAAGTCGAAAAAAACGAAAGTCCGATTTCTCGCAAATACAAGGTCTAGTAACCACAGATCTGTTGGCCGCCAGCTTACAGGCAGTGGAAATGGATGTTTCGCGCACAGTACGTTATATGTTCCAGCATGCGCTTCATTCCACTTGTGAAGGAATGGAAACAGTAATGAAAATAATCAGAAGTAATTTACTTGCGCAGCCAACAGTAGCGATGCGACAGTTGCTTGGTAGTACCGGATCTAGCCGCAAAGGCGGGCGGATCCGCGGTGGAAACTTTTCCATGCCAAATGCTAAGTAAGTCCAGCATTAAGTTTTTACCGATGAAAGAAACGTGCACCATGGAAATACCAGTACAGTTTTACATTCACAATGAAACCTATCAGGGATACTTGAACCCACTGACAAACATTATACAGCATACCGGAAATACAGTTGAATGTACAACCACCTACGAAATACCCGTAGAAATAGATGGTGATCTTCTTTTATATCAAAGGAAAACAGGTACGATTAAACAGCCGGACAACCTAAAGGAACTAAAGGCCTTAAGCTATAACTGGAATGCTCCCCAAATTGAGTACAATCAAACCATATTTCATCAAGTAGTAATGTACAACTGGTCAGAGCTACAAACACACATCTCTCTTAATGATGTTATGGGAGGTCTGCGGTTGCAACAACGCATCTTCAATGAACTCGGAGCTAATATCGAGGCAAGTCCTAATATTGTAGCTAATAGCTTAGCAGCTAATGTAGTAGAACGTGGATTCTTTGGTTTTTTATCAGGGCTAAAAATTGACACGTATCAATTGTGGGTTTTTCTAGTTGCTGTGTATGTCACCATGTCTTGTATTATTGTTCACTGTTGCCCAATTACACCTTCAAGGACATGGCTCAACATTCCTGAAGCTGCGGGTACATTTTACAGACACAGGTGTCAGGTCCTCCGACTCCGAGAACGGTTTCTACCTTGACTATGGATGACCCGTCCGAACGGCCACTTTCTTCTGAACAAAGAACAATGAAGGAACCTGTATGTAGTCAAAACCGGTCATCAACCGGAAGCACATGGAAACACAAGGCATACTACCTCCATGGCCACCAACCTAACGACCAGCCACAAAAGTCCGAAGTACAAACTGTTGCAAATGTTCAGAAAGACAAAGTCAACCATTTTGTAAAGATTTTCGTTAATGGTCAAAAGGTAAAGACCCTTATTGCACTGGATCTTTCATAACTTTAGTACACCCAAAAGTCCTAAAACCAAAAAAAGTTCCCGCCCGAACGCAAAATCATACCGTCAGCATACCACGTCCAACCACCATACCAAAAAGGGAAGCACCAACAACGCACAAAAAAGAAAACCCAAGCATCCTATAATAATAAATTGATACAAATCGATTATAAGCAAAAACTTGTCAGAATAGGTAAGAACGTCCTCCGACA
Source organism: Trissonchulus sp. WLG1_4 (assembly GCA_030248245.1). NCBI lineage: Eukaryota > Metazoa > Nematoda > Enoplea > Enoplida > Ironidae > Trissonchulus > Trissonchulus sp. WLG1_4. Next base: position 1,960 of record JASANF010008615.1, read on the forward strand.
ATGGAGAAAACCGTCCCCTCCCTTACTTAGGAAGCAACTAGCAACTGTTAACTTGATACGCAAAACTGAAATACCCCCGCTCTCTTGTGTTCTAGTGACCGGGAAAGTCAGTGACCACACAAAAGACGAGACTTCAAGGTGCCACAAAAGCACGACACCAGTGGTGGTCGAACCAGTACCACTAAAGGAAGAGGGTGTTGTCGTGAAAAGAGTCTTAGCGAAACCAAAACAAGGTAAACTGCCGATGTGTCTCCTCAACTTAACGGCAATCCCAGTGTTGCTGTATGCTGGCGTCACATTGGGTACAATTGACTCAGTTGGCACAATGAGAGTACCACCAAAAGAGGTATGTACCGTTACAGAAACTGTCAAGAAAGCTTCAGCTCATCTAACGCAACTTGATCTTAGCGGATCTGGGCTGACGGCAAGCCAGAAGTCCCAACTTTCAAAACTTTTAGCTAGTTTTAGCGACGTATTCGCGTCCAACGATTATGATTTAGGAAAGTCTAATCTAGTATACCATGAAATCCCGACGAGTGATCATCCACCAATTAAGCAACGACCACATAGTCTTCCTTTTGCCCAGAGGGAGGACGTAGCAAGACAAATCAAAGAAATGGAAAGGCAAAACATTATATCACCGTCTACATCGCCTTGGGCAAGTCCCATTGTAGTGGTCAAAAAGAAAGACGGTTCGAATAGAATTTGCGTAGATTATAGGAAACTCAACAGTGTTACAAAGAAAGATGTATGGCCGTTACCACGAATCGACGAAACACTTAGTAGTCTAGGAGGTGCAAAATACTTTACAAGTTTAGACCTCGCATCTGGCTACCATCAAATTGAAGTCCGACCGGAAGACAGAGAGAAAACTGCGTTCACCAGTTTTGCCGGCCTATATGAGTACATTCGAATGCCCTTTGGGCTATGTAATGCACCAGCCACGTTTCAAAGGCACATGGAATTCACACTTGCTGGTTTACAATGGAATATATGCACAGTATACTTAGACGATATTTTGATTTATAGTCCCGATTTTGACTCGCATTTAAGGCACATAGGAGAGGTCTTTACTAGATTACGACGTGATGGGCTTAAGTTGAAATTGAAAAAGTGTCATTTTGGCTCGTAAGGAAGTCCCTTACTTAGGCCACTTAATTTCAGCTGCCGGAATTCGACCTGATCCCGAGAAGATCCGAGCTGTAGCTAATTGGCCCCGCCCACAAGCAGTTAAGGAAGTCCGAAGATTTTTAGGTTTTGCTTCATACTACAGACGATTTGTACCAAACTTCTCGAAATTTGTGGAACCACTGAATAAACTGCTGCGGAAAGGAATAGACTTTAACTGGACTGAAAATTGCGAAGCCGCGTTTGTAGAAGCGATACGGCAACTCACTACAGCTCCGACCCTTGCGTTCCCAAACCCAAAGATGCCATTTCTATTATACACGGACGCCTGTGATGCGGGCCTAGGTGCTGCCCTGCACCAGATTCAGGACGGAGTGGAGCACCCAGTTGCGTACATAAGCCGAAGCCTATCCAAGGCTGAAAAGAATTATTCCATAACAGAAAAGGAAGCACTAGCCGTCGTATGGGCAGTAAAGAAATTCCGCGTCTATCTTTACGGCTCTAATTTTACTATTGTAACTGATCATTCCGCATTAAAATGGCTGCTGGAGACGAAAGAGCCCTCAGGACGATTAGCTCGCTGGGCGCTTTCGCTGCAGGAGTATGCCAACTGTATGACGATAACACATAGATCTGGAAAGCACCACACAAATGCGGATGCACTTTCACGAATTCATGAAGTACACCTCATCGAAGTGAAGAAACCAGCGCTAGAACTAATTTTTGAAGAACAACACAAAGACGACGAAATCCGACAAATGATTGCATTTTTAAAATTAGGGAAAGTCCCCCAAGACGATAAAACAGCTACGTATATACGTAAGTTTTCTAAGCAGTTTAAATTGTCACACAACACACTTTACAAAGTCGCAAAAGGTCCAGGCACAAACAAGGAAGTCCTACAACTTGTCATCCCTAAGATATTGAGAAAAGACATCATCAAAATGTTCCACGACGAGCCTGTAGGAGGACATTTAGGCTACGATAAAACACTTGCAAAAATTAAAAATCACTTCTTTTGGCCAGGTATGGAACTCGACATAAAAGATCACTGTGATGAATGTATTGCGTGTGCAACTAGAAAACGTCCTCAGCGCTATCAAAACCCCCCCACTTCAACCCATACCGGTGTCTGGCCCATTTGATCTTGTTGCTGTAGATATCGTAGGTCCATTACCACAAACGTATAATGGTAATCGATATATAATAGTGTTTATGGACTACTTAACAAAATGGCCAGAGGTTTTCGCTATGATGGACCAGAAAGCCGAAACCGTTGCACGTATTTTCGTAGATGAGGTTGTAAGTCGACACGGAGCTCCTAGACGTTTGTTGAGCGATCGTGGTTCTAATTTTATGAGTAGTTTACTGAAGGAAGTCTGTGCTTTATTATCTACTGAAAAAGTATTTACCACAGCGTACCACCCACAAACGAATGGACTTGTGGAAAAATTTAATGGTACACTAGCCAAAATTATATCTATGTATACTGACGCTCAACAACGAACATGGGATCAGTGCTTACCCTTAGCTCTCCTTGCCTACAGAACTTCCGTTCAAACGTCCTCGAAATTCACACCTTTTTTTTTGCTTTACGGACGAGAAGCTTCTCTTCCTAGAGAAGTTGAACTCATCCAACCCGACACCAAGTACGTAGATGAGCTAGAATATGCTATTTGGGTTACGATTACGCTCAAACAAGCATATGAACGCGCTCAACAAGCAATTCAACTAACGCAAAATCGCCAAAAACGACAACATGATAAGTCACACCATGTAAGTGTTAAAGTTAATGATTTAGTTATGATGCGGAAACCTTTAGTGAAAAAAGGGCTAACAGAAAAACTAGGAACTCAATGGTTTGGTCCAGTGCAAGTCAGCAAAATTACCAAACAAACTGCTTACCTAGAACGAGCCCCAGGTCACACTGTCGGTAAATTTCAACCGCAGTGGGTATCCTTGCAGAGAGTCAAACTGTATAAGCCGTCCAATGTTGTAATTCCGGCTCATACTATGTGGGGCTTAGAATCTGAAGCGGACTCAGATTCTGGCTAGTTATGTATACGTATACAGTTGAGGTAACACATGAGAGTCGTGTAAGTCAATTGCGATAAACCACTTGAAAGTCCGGTACAAATACCAAGTCTCCCAATATAGCATTCCGTATGTCCGTACCATGTTATATTACTTTGTATTAAGGAAGTCCTCAAATTTTAAACCCAAGTCGAATAAAACTTAAGCACGATATTTGGGGATGAAAGTAAAGAAAGTCCTGGAATTCCTATTTCTTTTGCTTTCAGAACAATGGCCGTGCCAAGAAGTCGTCTGCTCCGAAACCAAGCAACGTACGATGAAGTTTTCAACGATGTGTGGGACCAGATAAAGAAACTTCCGATCGAAGAGCATCTGAGGACCGATCTGCAACAGAAGCAGCTCCAGTTGAACGATCTCTACAGGGAGTTGGAGTACATCATGACAAGTGTTTACGCTGCCATGGCGTTCGCCCAGATAGATCTCCCGAAGCTGCCCGATCTACAAGGCTATCCCGTGCCTGAGTCCGTTCTAGGAACGACAAGAGCCGTGACGGTTTGCCTGCTGAATAATCCACACGACTTCTACGTCCAGCTTAACAAGGACCTAAGCACCATTCAGGACATCGACGGAATCCTAAATCAGGAAACCTACGAAGTCCTCTGCCCAAAACAAAAGTCGTTCAGCATCCAGTGCCTGTGTGCTGCAAAAATCGACGAATCTGAGAAACTGAAGCGTGGCCTAATACTGGAGAATGAAGGAAGTGGCAAAGTCCAAATTCTGTTTATAGATTTTGGCGAAATTGCTGATGTGGCCACTGCCCACGTGCTCCACCTGGATACCCAACGACATGCCATCCTGAAAAGTCCAGCGCTAGCGTATCATTGTCGACTGAACGGAATTCAAGGCCCAAAACATGGACTGCCGTGGCATCCAGACTTCATTGCTGTCTTCAAGCAAGTGCTGACGGAAAACCTGGAGATGGAATTCACCTCTGTGGCCCAAGGACCGCACAGAATTCCTATCTACCACGTCACCCCTCTTGATTGCGATATCAGCATCCTAAAACAAATGGCCGATGAGCACCAGCCAGAGGAAAGTGCGCACCAACCTGTCATTGTCGAAGAAGTCGAAGATAGCACGCATGAATCGGACGAGGACATCATCGATGCCACTTTTCCGGAAGAAGCACCAACCGAGCCGGCTACACCACGCCCAGAAGACGAAACACCCGCTAGTCCTACCCCGGACACCACCAGCCAAGATGACGATCCGATGGCCGCCGACGTACAAACTGAAGGCAGCCGCACTGACGGTCAATCGGAGGAAATGCAAACCGCCGAGAGCAGCAAAAGTCGGGACCAACTAAGCCAAGAAACTTGCGAAAATCAAACCCACCAGTGGGAGCTGGTCGAGCAGTCGATACTCTCTCTGGTCGCACCAATGCCAATCGACATCGAAGGAATTCATTTTCCAAATCCGATGTGGGCGATTCTTTACCTCCTGCTGCTTTCCCTCAGTCAAATCCACACAACCGCAAGTAAACAAGCGGCATGGATGTTACTGGTTGTTCATAAAGAGGATTTCAGCGAAGCAATTCGCCGCTATCTGCAAGAAAAACAACGATTACAACTGTTCCCCGGATGTCTCTCAGCTCGGATTCGACCGATAGCCACTTACGTCATTCATCAATGCGTTGAGAAGTCAATGGCCTTCCGGCTGACCCTTCATGCAATACCCAAATGCGTCCATACCCTGACCCGTGACACACCCCGCTATGCCAACCTGACCGAGGAACTCTATCACTGCGACGAGGTCTTGCTGGAAACGCTGCTGAACCAACCGTTACTCAGCGGCAACGTCGAGCATGTCCCAGCTTTGTTACCCCTGCGCGTAAGTCCGTTCGATCGCATGCTTAAAGTCACTGACACGGCGCTGGCTGGACGATTGCAATTCCACAACAATGAAGCAAGTGTCTACCAGATCCCGAGGCTCGAACTGGAGTGCGACAGTCACAGCAAGTCCCTTTACCACCTCTTGGCCAACAATGTACCGGAACCCTACAAGTACACCATCGTTATTCTGCTAGTGGGCACAGACGACCTTATAGCCTGTGAGAACTCTGCGCACCTGTTCCAGCGATACCGAAATCTATTTGAACTCTTAGCTCACCGTTTCGCTGCCAAAACTTTCATCAATGAAATGCCGCCTAGGACAGACAGTTTCTGTCATTTGGTTGGGGAAGCTCGCTCCATTCTGCACTCAGCAGCAGAAGGCTATTCCCCTACTATCCTGCCGATGTCTGCCATCGACGAGCCGCAGATTATGATCAACTCCTATAACGGCAGCACGCTGGCAGCAAAAGGAGTCCTGAGACTGATGCGCATCCTGCTAGAACATATCCCTCAACTACAGTTGACGTTCGGCTGATAACTGCTGGACGCCAATAACCGAAACTACAGCATGCAAAAAAAAAACAATTATATAGTATTCGTCATTTTTTTGTTTACTCTGCTTTAATGTCACTTTGCGTTGTTTTGTCGGGGTCAAAACCTTGAAGGAGGGGGTGGTGTAATACGTACTAAATTAATTGTTGAATTTGATTCCCACCAATTCTCAATCTTTGAAGTCTAAATAATCTTGAATTATTCAACAGGTATGAGAAATTGTTTAATTGCGCTTTCATTTCGAAAACATTTTTTACACCGTTCCATGGCGTCGCCGCGTCGCCCAGCAAGTATAAAATAGATTGAGCGAAGTCAGCTAGTGGTGGATATATATGTTGGCGGGCGGTAATACATTGGCTGTGGTGGAGCTTCACGTTCTTATACTTCTCTTTCTGTGCACCTACGGTCTAATCCATATTTCGAGGGGGAGTCTTGGAAAATCTGGACATAGCAGTGAGCCCATTTTGGTGGAAGTTGGTGGCCGCATTGTATTGTATCATTGTAATCGAAAGTCACGCAGGAAGTCATTCAGGTAATAAAACAATCCAAGATTTATTGTCGAATTTCATATTTTGTACTTCTAGTGGTTTGAATAAATAGGGTCATTTGTGTGAAGGTCACCTAGTTCTACTAAGCACGAGTAGGGTGTTACAGTAGTACAAATCTGGAATTCATTACCATCGGAAGTAGTTGAATCAAGTAGTGTTAGTATTTTCATGCGATATTTAAGTAACGTAGATTTAAGCATATATCTTAGATCCACCTATTTGAAACCGGCAAATGACCAAAATTTGTGATCTGTTGTTGATTTACATAAAACCAGTAAACCAAGGTGGGACACTTGATGGCTGCAATCAGCTTTGCTCCCCCTACATTTTTGCACTGAAGTAAAAGTTGTTTTTCTTTTGTTGTAAATGAATACTGTGGCGTGAAAATGTGAATAAACTTTGACTTTGACAAAAACAAACAGCAAACCTAATTATTCTACTGTGAAGTTACGTACGCGCATACATGACACACAGCCAACCAGGGGGTACCGTCTAGGGGACTATTCAACATCTGAGGAAGAAAGTGATAATACCAGTGAGTGAATGCACAGCATATGGGTTCATATTCGTCTACAAAACGATAGGCCTCCAGCTATAACCATGATAGCTCCACTGCCCGTACCGACCCATCAGTTTGACTCCTGCCATCGCGAAGCTCATGGAAATTATGGTCAAGAAGCGCCTTCAGTTCCATCTCGAACGAAACCGATTCTTCTCCCCTGCGCAAGCCGGCTTCCGTCCTGGCGGGTCAACAGAAGACCAAGTGCTAAAGGCTATCCCAGTCCATCATTGATGGGTTCTCTAACCCACGAAAAGCTAAAAGGACTGCTCTTGTGCTGATTGACTTTTCTCGAGCCTTTGATACAGTCTGGAAACCAGGTCTACTACAGAAGCTGATCGTCTCAGGAGCCCCAATGTGTACTGTCAGGTGGCTGAGACACTTCTTGTCGGATCGAAGAGCCTGTGTCCGAATTGGCTCCGCCCGTAGCGTTCTCAAGCCCCTTCAACTGGGCGTGCCCCAAGGAAGTTGCCTGTCCCCCTTGCTCTTCCTAACCTTCATCAACGACATTCTGGAAGATATGCCCAACGGAATACAAGCGTCCTTATTCGCGGACGACTTGGCCCTATGGGCGCAAGATACTGACACCGCCGCCGCCGAAGCAAGTGTGCAGGCAACTCTTAACTCACTCCACCAGTGGTCTCAGAAATGGCACATCAGAGTTAACGTGAGCAAATGCGAAAGCATGATCTTCACCAGCCATAATGCTGAAGCCAACCGCAAACTGAATCTGCGCTACGGCCCAGACACAATCCCATGCAAGAATACTGTCACCTTTTTGGGAGTCACATTCGATCGGCTGCTGAATTTTGGACCTCATGTATCGCAGCTGAAGAGGAGATCAGCTGCCCGAACCAGGATCTTGTCTGCTCTAGCCGGGAAAAGTTGGGGCCTCTCAAAGGAGGACCTCAGATCTGTCTACGTCACCTTTATAAGATCTGCCCTGGAATATTGCGCAAGTGTGTGGGGGCCCATTGCGGCCCCAACCCACTTGATCACAGCAGAAAAAAATCGTGCCTGCAGGATCATAACTGGCTGTTATAACTCATCTCCTGTAGAGGCGCTCCAAATGGAAGCTAGAGTGATGCCACTAAAGTCTCGAGTTCAGTTCCTGCCAGCCAAAATTTGAAAAAAGCCTACGATTGCCGCCCCATAATCTGAGACACCAGACTGTAGCAGAACAACCGCATGCTAGACCCAGATACCTGAAAAGTCAGCCTAGCTGGAGAACGAAAGTCAGTACCACCGTGAACGAAACCTGCCTTCAGCATTGTGTCCGTGAGCCTCTGTGCCTACTACCTACAGTTCCACCCTGGGATCTAACAACTACGGTGGAGACAAATAGCTCACTAGCAAAAATCTGCCAGAAATCTGTGCCGCCGGAAAAAAAGGAAAAACCTGTGCGCGGAATCCATATCCGCGCTTCCTGAGACCTATCTGGACATCTGGACGGATGGGTCGGCGGAATCTGGAACCAGCAAGGGCGGCAGCGGCGTTCTCATCATAGATAACCGCAGGGGCAAACGAACCCACCTGGCATTTGCAGCTGGAACAGTCTGTTCTAGCTACAGAGCGGAAGTGAATGCTGTTTATCAGGGTCTCAGATGGTTTTAGCGGAACCACGTTGCTGCTAACCGCAGCCTGTTCCGGATCTACACTGACTCTTTGTCGCTCGTCGACCGACTCTCCAGCGGTACCCGCCTCCCGAGCACCGACCTGGAACAGAGACTCTGGCAGCAGCTGGAACTGTTCTCTCGGGCTGATATACAATTCCAGATTATGTGGGTTCCGAGTCATTGTGGCGTCAATGGGAATGAAAAAGCCGACCACCTTGCCAGAAATGGTAGCAGGATGCCCAGAACGAGATTCCGATCGATGTTCCCACGGCTGCCGCAGTTCTGCGGAGGAAGATGACGTCTGAGTGGCATAATGGTATCAGCCACGACAGAACGAAGTTGTCTTCGGAAACTGCGTACCGGTCCCGGTAACCCGGGAAGCGGGCCTTCCCAAGGCACATCGGGTCTTACTATCCCAACTGCGAACTGGTAAATTTGGGTTTTTTGCTATTTCTCTTTTGTGTATAGTTACCAATTTTGTGTTGGAAGTTTTTGTTTTTGTATGTTAATTTATAAATTGTTTTGTTTTTTTGAATTGTAAAGTGTTTTGCTAGCTATATCTAATTGTATTAATAATTAATAATTATCTTAGCCATTTTTTAGCAAAAATCTTGTATGAAAAAGGTTTTGTTAAACTTCATCGCTTTCAAGATTTTTTCACAATTTTTCTTATGTAGTTTTAACATTTTTTATTATCATATTAATTTTATTAAAAATTTTACTTATAATGGTGATCTCTAGAAACAAGAGGCGTTTTCTTGATTGTGAATGGTTAATAGCTTCTGTAAGTCATTTCTATTTTCAAATTCATTTTTTTCTTTAACATAAATTACGGGAAGTCTGACTGAAAAATGTTGAACACTGTTGAAAAACAAGAAAGCGATTTCATTACGAAAAAAAACAAATTTCAGCCATCAAGAGTTCAGCTAGTAGCTGCTAAAGTCACACCACCTGTTTTTTGCAGGTGCAATATTTTTTGGTCAGACTTTAGATCAATATCAAGAATTGCGATCTAGAATTTGAAAATAGAAAATGAAAATACGAATGGAAATGTTGTTTTAATGAACGTATTGTGCTTTCATGGTTGGTGTATTTGTGTACAGCTGTGTTTTATTGTAATACACTATTATTTACCGTTCTGCTACTTGAGTTGAAAAAAAAACAAGTTTAAAAGTATAGTTTTGTTGCCTACTGTCTGTTTACTGGCATATAAAATAGAATCTTTTTAGGCCTAGGCATGTAATGCCCGCTTCCCACTGCTGGTTTAAGGTTTAAGATTTAAGGTTTAACGTTTCATTCTTCATTCACACTGGCAGTTTAAGGCTTAACGTTTCATTCACACTGGCAGTTTAAGGTTTAACGATATTTGTTGAATGTTGTATATTCATTGGCAGAATACAGAAGCTCCGCTTACAACTCGTAAATGATTGACTGAATGGAGAAGCACCACCTACGGCTCGTAGCTGAATGGCAGAATCCTTAAACCTTAAACCAAAAAGTTGAAAATTTTCAACATCGTTAAACCTTAAACCTTAAACCTACGCAGTGGGAATGTGCACTATTCTCAAATCATGTTTTACGTTAAACCTTAAACCTACAGCGGGAAGACTAAACCGTATCATGTGCACCGGCTCGCAAAATTTTATATATGTTTAGTTATGAAGTTAATCTAATCCTGTTAATATTAATTTATGAAAAGGCCATTAGAAACGAAACTAGTGACCTCTGAATCTATGCTTGACTGTAATAACTCTGCAGGTTAGCCACGGTGATAAAGTTCAACCTCCACAGTCCACAGGTTGAGCATGGTTTAATACTTGCAACCGTATGTTTGTTCAACCGGCAAAGTTACGAAATAATCACACCACATGCTGATATACACAGTTCAGTTCCAAAGGTAGGAAAACTACGATGGAGTCAAGTTGGTTGCCTGTGCGCACTGCTTTTAAGAAAGAAGTGTAAGGTGCTCACTTTCCAGTGCAGGGGCGGGTGGGCACTACTGTTGTTTTGATACCGCAAAATAATTTAAATATGGTATAAATACGATACTTGAAATTTACTTTTGATATTTGATACTTGGAAAAAATTTAAATATGATAGGTACCAAATAATTTAAATAAAATACTTTTGATATTTGATACCAGGAAAAAATTTAAATATGATAGAAATACAATACCTTGAATTTAAATATGATAGTTTTGATATTTGATACCAGGAAAAAATTTAAATATGATAAAAATGCAATACTTTGAATTTAAATATAATACTTTTGATATTTGATACCAGGAAAAAATTTAAATATGATAGAAATACAATACCTTGAATTTAAATATGATAGTTTTGATATTTGATACTCGGAAAGTCGGGAATAATTTAAATATTTTATAAATATGATACCAAGAAATTTAAATATAATACCATAATTTAAATATGATACTTTTTTGATACCAATTTTAATATTGATACCAGTATCAAAAGTATGAATACCCAAGTATCATATTTATGTCAAAAGTATCAAAATGGTAACAAAACAACAGTAGTGGGCACTCTGTAACGTGCACAGGAAAAATTATAAAACTGCTAGGGATACTTCCTTTACCGGATTAAAGGGTTAATTTTGATTGGACTAAATGGTTTAGAAATCATGCTAAAAATGTCATTCCTAAACCTCCGGATTAAACGGGCTTAACTTTTAGCGCGCTACTTAGTCAGACTAAACGGACTTAGCTAGGCAGGCTTATGATAGCGTGCATGTTAATCCGTTTAGTCCATTAATAGTTTAGAAACAGGTTCGGACTAAAATTAGGCCGATGATTTATTTTAACTCGTTTAGTCCGACATTTCATTCCCTACCTCGGACCAAAACGAGTCCAGTTTAATCCGGTAAAGTAATGGGCCATCAGTTTTTTGGTCAGTGAAATCAGAAGTGAAAGTCGGGCTTAAATAACTTAAAGTTATACAACTTGCGACGGGCATTACTTTTATCAAGAGTACATAATAGGGAATAGTATGACACTCTTCCCTATCCTTGCTAATCGGCCCGGACGATGCTCCGGCCGAAATAGCCCTTTTACGCCCTGATTTCAGGTGGGGGTACCCCCCCCCCTCGAATCAAGACATGTCTTGATTTCAGGGGCGGGTACCCCCCCCTCGCTTCAGCACACTGCCACGGTGGTGTCTTGATTTCAGGGGGGAGGGCTACCCCCCATCGTTTCAGCACGTTACCAGCTCACCACAGAGTTCATGCTGGCAGAGTGCTGAAACGAGGACCCCCCTGAAATCAAGACATGTCATGATTCGAGGGGGGGGGTCTCCCCCTGAAATCAAAACATGTCTTGATTCGAGGGGGGTACCCCCCCCCTGAAATCAAGGCGTAAAATGGCTATTTGGCCGGAGGTAATGGTAATGGCCGGAGCATCATCCGGGCCGGTTAGCTAGGATAGGGAAGAGTGTCATACTCTTCCCTATTATGTACTCTTGCTTTGATATATACACTACAGAGTGTAACTCCGTTTGACGACTATTTGACAGCCAAATGATACACTATTAAACCATGGTTTTACATGCAAAACAGAGACTTGGTGTGCTGCAAATCATGGTTTTATAAAACAGATTCTGTGAAATCCACACAGTGCATACCCATTGTGTGTTTTCAGTGGCAGCTATTTATTTGAATCAGGATGGGGACAGAGGACTCTGACAGTTCTGCACGACTGCGCGTTCAAATCGATCGACCTGTGCTCACCCAGGTTTGTGTTTAGAGGGTGCAGATTGCGGCAGAAACTAAAGCTGTTCATGTTCTGCTGAGTGAGAAGTGGTTACATTGTGAGGCCTGAGTGTCAATGTTCCAAAGAGACGGGGCAAGGCGGGTAACGGGCCAAGCAGTTGACTTCCAATGATCAGAAGTGGTCTACAAGTTGCTATGGAAACCAGAGGATAGATAATTATCTCTGTATTCTTCAAAAGTGATTATATACAGCCTTGGGGGGCAGGGTTTTTCATTTTTTTCTTGGTGGCCAGCTGGCCACTAGTCCTAAAATTTTAGTGGCCAATGCAAAAATTTAGTGGCTAAATTCAAAGACGCGCTATATATAAAATTTTCCAGTAGTGTGCTATCGATTTCTGGCTGTAGGTTCGCTAGAAAACTAGAGCCAAGGTACAAGGGCAAGCAGAAAATAAAAAAATTGGCTCTTAAATATGGACATTTCTGTCAAGTTTGAAAGTTTTTACGTAAATTCTGACCTATTTTTAAAAAAAGCGCTAGTTTTCAGGCTAAAACACGTTAATGTTTCGGCCAATAAATTTTAAAGATCGTGTTTTCCTTACATTTTTCGGTTCAAAAACGGTACTTTTTTGTCTGAACTGGTATATACAGGGGCAGTCAAAAATTATGTACAGAAACAGGACCCCACCAAAACATACCGCCCTGTTATGTCCAAATACATGCACAATATGATTTATGTTTTCGGAAACTTGAATCGAAATTTTTTGAGTCCGTAAAATTTGAGTGACTTCACGTTTGACGTCACTGGTCATGCCATGGGCAAAATTGAAGAAAACGAACCATAGACTAGAGGTTGAGATATAACATTAGGCTATCTACTTGTATAACAATCAACTTCGTCCGTCAGTATTAACAGAAATACGGATGAAGGAACGCTTTGTGCAGACAGAGCATCTTCAATAATGACAGTGTGTATATGTATAAATCCTGATGTCACGACTATTTAGGACTATTGTTTGCATTAGTAACCTGTGCATATGGGCCATGGGGGTCTGGCTGGGGGCGACAGCCCATAGAAGCTGGGCGATTTTTTGGTTTTAGAACACATGTTCTTCCTCTTGAAGCTTACTTTTTGGTGGCCAGGCTGGCCACCAGCCCAAAATTTTTAGTGGCCAATCCATAATTTTAGTGGCCATGGCCACCAGTTTGGTCCAAAAAAAACACTGTTGGGGGGGGGCAGCCTCATAGCTGGATTGCGTTAGTATATACATCTACACGGGGTGTCTGAATCTGGGGGGGGGGGGCTTCAATCTGATTTTCCAAAATTTTATGGGACTAGTGCTGTCGATTTCCTCACTCACAAAATCCCCAAAACTTTTCAATTCTTGTGATTTAATATAACATGAACATGCTAAGTTTATGTTGCGGATGGGTTGTGTCCCAGTTATTTTTGCGGATTATATATATATTTTTAGGAACAATTCAACGCAACCTACCGCCTTCCAGCACCCAACCAACCTGCAGACCCACTACATGAAAAACTAAAATCCATTGCTAAAAACTACTGCTCTGTGAAAAATGCTAAAAAAGCGGCTGTGCAATTTTTTCCCGTTTTTGATTGGCTCCCGCGATATAATCTGCGACAGTTTTTGCCAGCAGACATTGTGGCGGGACTTATCGTGGGAATCATGCATATACCGCAAGGTTGGCCCGGATTAATTCGTGGATTAATCGGATTAAATTTATTATTTTTATTCAAATTGGTGATTTTTTCAATTTTTATTCTTTTCAAAACGTCTGGTTATGAAATCAACGAGCTTTGATTGACTTTGATTAACGGTAATTATATACTTTATCTTTACCATGGGGCACGGGCCTGTTCATAAATTCGCATTAACTTAAAAAAAGCTTCCCGAAATTATTTCTCGGCCAAGAGTTTAAAATGAATCGCTGTTCAATTCGAATGGAACGTCGGATAAAGGGGACTTGCTGTGTCTATGACAAATCGGAAGTGCAGCGCGCCACGATAAAGCATGGCAGATACAAAGTTAAGAATACGCAAGTATGCTTTGTGTGTCTGTGATAATCTTTGATGTACATAGGGGGAGGTTGGGGGCGTATCCACCTCCAATTACGGAAGTAGGCAACCCCCACTCAGACAGCGGGCACTCTCACCGATGGGCGGATTTTTTTCGGACTTTTTTCGATGTGATGGGCGAAAAAGTGCAGCAGAATTGGGTTAAGAAATAAATATGAAATCGAGAAAATTTTCCCGATGTGGTCAAACAAGTGGCTTAAAAATTAGTTAGAGAACACAATTTTGCTATAATTTTCCGGCTGACCGCCTCCACCAAGGGTTGAGCACTTCTATCGCCGATCGCTCCCGTGCATTAAATATGTACCTGTACGTTGCAGCAAAATTTGTGTTTGGGGTCGCTTTCTGGTTGATTTATTGTTTTGCAGGTGCTATTTTACGTTGAGAATTTTTTAGAAATCAATGAGTATTTATGGTTTATTTTATTTTATGAGTTAGCTTCAGTGGTTTGTGGGCAGGTTTGTGCAAATAGAATATCAGGTAGCGATGCAGCATTAATATAAGTGGTGCTGAAATTTTATAAGTGGATAATCAAGTTGTGTAATAGACGAACAACAGGAAACAGCCTGATGCCATTTTTTATGGGTCTATTTTTGGGAATGCGTGAGAAATGGTGGAATTGTGTGGTTCTGCCAGGATACTAAAGGCGCGCATCACTGCTACCGACCGGAATTGACGTTAACCAGTACTGGTATAATATGTAGTTTAGGGCTTTGAGATTTCATACTTGCAAAATTTTCTTTTATTTTTTACTCGCAAGGAATGTCGCTTAGTAGGGTTTTACTCTACTAATTTAAATCCCCACTGCGCTGTAGCTGAGGGGCAGACCGCAGAACCCGCTTCGTCCTCCGCCGAGGCCACAAGGAAAGCGAAGCACAGCCTCCCTCGCCAAAACCGCACGCAAACCCAACAAACAACACACCAAACCACACCACACCCCCCCCCCCGCCCCCAACCCCCCCCCCCCCCCCCCCCAAACAAACAAAACCAACCACAAAACCAACCCCCAAAACCCCCCCCCCAACAAACACCCCAACCCCACCCCCACACAAAACAACAAACAAAAGACAACACACCCAAAACAAAAAACCAAACAAAAAGACACAACAAAAACCCAACACACCCAAAAAAACCAAAAACCCAACACCAAACAACACAAAACACAAAAAACACAAACACCAAAACCACAACCACACACCACACAAACCCCAACACAACACAAAAACCACAAACCCCAAAACACAACCCCCCAAATCACACCCCCCCAACACCACACACCCCACATATCAGTCGCCCGTTTCAAGAACCATACAACCGACAAAAACCTAACTTTTGGGAAATGACGAAAAACGTTGAGAGGTCATTTTTTTCAAGATTTTGGGGTCAAATTTAGTGTGGACGTAGCTAGAACGGTTCTTCTTCAGACCCCAAAAAATTTCTCACGAATTCGCAACCTTTCCTGAGTTATAAGGCCTCAAAGTCATATGAGCGGTTTTAGCATATGATGAAGATATAAACAAGCGTTTTTTGCCCCGAGACACAATACACTGCTTTTGAAACGTTGTAAAGACGAGTACGATAACCTGGCAGTTGAAACCTTTTATTGAGAAAAAAGTTCAATTATCAGACTATGAGATACAACAGCAAATTTTTGCACCGAAACACACTGTAACGTACAACATCAACTTTAGCAGAGGTCCCAGTTTCTATTAAACGGCAGTTTTTTTTCCACCGCTCTTTGGCTTTTATAGCACAACGAAAGTGGAAGGTTTTTATTAAATAGGTCTTTTACTGCTGGAATTTTCATGATAGCCAAACAACACACTCAAAAAATGTCGCTTGACCGCTACTTGGCCGTTTTTTGCTGCTGGATATTGTAGAGATGATTGTCACGTGACTTTAATCCGGGGCAAAAATTGTGTTCTTCCGGCCAATCAGAAACAAAGTACTGGCCAATCAACATCAAGTTGCAGATAACCGTTTTCGTATTAACCAATAAGCATCAGACCAGTTTTAAATCAACCAATAAGAAACTACTGAGTTCTCGTTTTGTTTTGGAGGGGGCTTTGTGGACTAGTTATCAATAAAAAACGTTTATAACAATTGCTAGCAATTTTTGAATACTTTTTATGATGGTGAACAGTTGTGATTATTTAGCAGTGTAAAATTATCAGCATTAGAGCGAATTAAAAAGGTTATAAGTCGAGTTTTACACACGTGGACCCTTGTACTAACTTCACTAAATACAAAACACAGATCAAATTCTAGAAAACAGACCAAATTATAACACAAAACAGTAAACACTAAAACAGCAAACATTATAAGACAAAACAGTAAACACTAAAACAGTGGGTATGGAGAAAGAGAAATAAACTATCTGAAAATAATTATGCAACTGTACAGTTTACACTGCACCTATATAAACCGAATTTTTTGCCACGGCCGAAACTTCCCATTCTGAAATAGCTGTTTTGCAAATTTTGTGCTTCAACGTAGCGCACAGGCTTATATCAAAAATCATACAAGATATGATAAAAAATAAACCACTTATGATATTGAAAAGTAAAAAACATAACGTTATGTGTAGTAAAGTAAGTTCAAAACAAGGCTGTCATCAAAGAAAACTGTCGAAAGTAATGCACGCTTCATCCCTTCACAAGTTTCTAACTTTTTTCATTCGTCGCATGATCTCATTTTTTTATTTTAGTGTCACTATTATTACCTCTTGTTTTCATTTTTATGAGTTTATATACGTACTGAAATTTGCGGGGCAAAAACCGGACTTAAACCGGACATCTGCAGTGCTTTGTAAGCGCCAAATGTGAAAATTTGGATTTTGGGTTTTGAAAATGGGCTGAGTCTCCGTCACGTGACCTGCAGATGACCGCCACTTAAACGTTTTTTGTCCCGAATACACTTTCAAATTTTCATTAACCAATTAGAAAGCAGCATTTTGAGTGACGTAATTTCATCAGCCAATCATTT
The DNA here is from genome assembly GCA_030248245.1 of Trissonchulus sp. WLG1_4. Lineage (NCBI taxonomy): Eukaryota > Metazoa > Nematoda > Enoplea > Enoplida > Ironidae > Trissonchulus > Trissonchulus sp. WLG1_4. Next base: position 19,093 of record JASANF010008615.1, read on the forward strand.
AGTATAATTTGAAATAGGCTCCGCCCTAATGAAATTTTTGTCTCCGCCCCACCTATATTGTTTAACAAAGTTGAAAAATGAAGCGAGCAGTTTTTTGTCAGCAGTTTTTACAGTTCTAGACCTGTTCTAAGTATCTTCCCAAAAAATTTCTTCGTCTGCCACGTCGTTGTCAGTTGGCAGCTGCTGATAGAACGTGATGGCTCGGTTTCCAGTTATGATTTTTTTCTTGATCATTTTCTCGAGATCAGCTTTCAGTGCCTTGCTGATAGGAAGCCGCTCCACAGTATAGGCCTCGTTTGGGTAACGTGGCAGCTCGTCCAGAAACGGCACACGCAGAAATTCCGTGTATAAGTCCAGCTCTAGGCGCACGTGGATTGCCTGTAAGTAACACACACTTTATAAATCAATCCAATCAAAGTCGTTATTTAAACTGCAAATGCGAAATGTCGCAAGTCCAAAAAGTCCAAAATACCACACACCAGTTTGAAAAAATATAAAGAGCCCGAACGTTTATAAGATAAGAGCATGGGAACGAACTTTATACACTAAATAAACTTAAGCTCACTACTTATGGCTATAAAACACCAACCTTTGGGTCGTAGCGGCGGTGTTTTTTTTATTTTCACAAAGCCAAACTGAGCTTTGTTGTCCAAAAATCGGACGGGTAGATAACTTTGGCTCTTAGATCTTCTGTCAGCTTGCAGTTCAGGAGGTAAACATCCGATATCACAGACAGTAGCTGGGTGATGACCACTGCCTTTCCAGTAAACCCACACTACGTTCCCGCTTTTGAATTTGGACATTGTTGACACCAATAATAATAATAATAATAAAACTGAAACAAAACAACACTATACGTAGGAAAATTTTATGTATTATTACGTTTAACCCAATGAAAGTGTTTACAAAAAAAATACCAATATCCCCCCTAAAAATACCCCCCAATTAAAATTTGAGGCGGGCGTCTGTGCATGTTTTTTTAAAAAAATGTGAATTTTTGAAAATAATTTTGATTCTGTAATTCAGAATTGTCTGAAAAACGAGCAGTTTTTGCAGACAATTCTTTTTAGCGGCATCCGATCGTCTTTTTATTGATGTTTGATCTGTCTTGCAGTGATTCCAGGTCACGTTCGTCGATCTGAAACAAAAAAGTAAACTTCTGCACACTCGTGCAAAAACCGTTTATTTGGCGGTCATCTGAATCACGTGACTTTAACTACCACGTGATACTTTTCACGTGATCACGTGATCTTGAAACGGTCATATGCTTCTTAGTTTGACTGTACCGGAGCAAGAACCATTCTAGTAACAAAACCGGTTATTATGCGGTCATATGATAATTTCCAAAAGCGGATATGTGAAAAACTTCAATAACTCAGTATATGAGGCCGATCGGAAAATTTTTTCAACACCAGCCGATGCGCCTTGGGCTCACCTATCGAATGATGCAATAAAAAATTTTTTTGGCAAAAATCACTTATATGGTTCTTGAAACGGGCGACTGATATATAGTTCCCCCCAAAAAATGTCACCCCCGTAAATATTCTAAAGAGATGTTTTTTATAGAGACTTGGTGCATCGTCAGATTGCCATGAACGCGGTGGGCCACATGGCGCTGGGCGTGTACGGCTTCGGCTGCGAGGACGCCCTCACCCACCTGCTCAACTACGCCTGGCCCAACATCTTCGAGACCTCGCCCCACGTCATTCAGGGATTCATCTTCTGCTGCGAGGGCATGCGCGTGTCCCTGGGCGCCAATCGCATACTGCAGTACTGTTTGCAGGTGGGTGTAGTATTGGGTTTTTTGAGAGAGGGTGATTTTGCTTTTTTTAATTGGAAAAAAATGTGGTCGGAATTAGTGTAGAAGAGTACTATGTTATTGTAATACGTCTTTCTTTTGCCCTAGGAAAGACTGTAGCCGTTTCAAATTAGTCCACTCTCGAGTCTCCAAATCAGTCCAGTCCACTCTCTCTAATAATGAGTTTGCTGTGTCGTGTTATTGTGTGTGCCTTTGTGTTTATTTCAAATATATTTTTTATTTTTTATCATTTTTTACCAGTCTATTAGAGTGTAGTATTTAATTAGGATGCAGACAATTTGCGCAGCGAAAATCGGGGCAACCCTTTATTTAGAGTTACATCTATTCATTGGATGTTCTTTCCTTTCAATTACGCCATTATAAAGAATACATTTTTTTTATTTTCAGGGTTTGTTCCATCCGGCTCGCAAGGTTCGTGACCCCTACTGGAAAGTTTACAATAATCTCTACATCGGAGGACAGGCCGCCTTGGTGGCTGGCTTCCCGCGAATTCCCAATGAAGGCAAAAACACCTTTATGAGATATGAGCTGGATTATATGTTGTAAATTGATGTCGTAATGATTATTAATATTGTCACTGGATATAAGTTATACAGCACATTTCTGGCCGCGAGAAAAAAACAGTCATTATGGTTTCATAAGCGGTCTGTCTCGGGACGTGGAATGAGTGTTAACATGTATATTTTTGGTAACAGTGAACGATTAATTATACTGTTTAATATAGTGGTGTTTTTATTGTGTAATAAATTTTTACAAAAAGTTGTGTGTTGTGTTTCTGATGCTACGTAATGGGTACAAATTTTTATTAATGACAAGTTAAGATAGCAATGCAACCGTTCTTTGTCAGGCATGGTTTATAGTTTATATGGATTTGGATATGGAACAAGGAGTAAGCCACGAATAGCCGTAAGTATAGAAGTTAGCGTTTTCGCGGATAATTTGTTACTAATGTAGTTAATTAATCAAATTACGTTTTTCTGCGAGTGATGAAATGCACTGAGATTGACGTGGAAAGTTTGCAATCATTAATTGTGTGGATACTGTATAAGGGAAAGTCAAGAGGCTGGGGGAGGGTCCCGAAAATTTGGTCAAAGTTCAGTAAAAATGGCACTTTCGGGAAAATTTGGGATATTTTTAGTGGGGGGTAAATCGCATAATTTGGCCGGTGCGCCCCCCTCAAAGTTTTGACCCCGTTACTGGTATGATTTCGGATGGTTAAGTAAGAGGATGTTGAATCCGTGAGCTTCCTAATAGCCTGTGATCTGTGTCGTATGTACTGTATTAGCTTCCATTTACACCTGCTTTCTTCTCCAAGTTGTACCGTTCATTGTTAAAGCGGGTTGCCCTGTTATATTGACATAGTCATTGAAAATTTAACCCTTTCATTCCCAGTTGTGCCTTGTGGCATACCACGTTATGAATCTCAAATTTTGGGCTGTCAACCTTGACATGTTTCTTCTAGTCAGCTAAACTTGAAATTGTTTTCAGGAAGTATAGATTATCGAACTTGGTATTTAGTGGTCAAATTATGTACCTACTGCCACACAACAAAACCTATGCTTCACTAAGCAATGTGCAAAGTTGACTTTTTATCCCAAAAGTATTTTCTTTGTGGCCTCATTAAGATTTTTGACTCCGACGTCGGCCTCCAGCTTCTGTGGATCAGATGCAGTGAATGTTGTAGTTTATTTATTACTAGCCTTCAACTAGGCACACGGCATCTGTTAATACTCTTTTGGGCCTGGGGTGAGGTTCATTTCATAATAATATAATGCCTATCCAGTGGCACAAATTTTTTACATTTCTCAACTTTGGGCGGTTATAACTAAACAACGGTGGTGCGTCCTAGACCCTTATTAACCTATTATGCTTTTTCACCATTTCTCTATCGAATGGGGGTTTCGCGATCTCTCTTCAAAAAAACATTACTCGAGCAATGGCTAAAAAACTATGAGGTGCGAGAGTGTGGCTGCCTAGAGAGAGTTCGTCTGGGCGTTGAAGGCTTGATTACTGTTTCCCCTTTGTCCTCAACCCCTTGAGCAATCACGAAAAAATATTCTGGACAGTTCACATCAAGATAGAAAAGAAGTATTTTTTTGTTGCAGATCATAATGAGCTTTGCTTTCCAGCCCCCCGCTGCCAGTACCAGTGCTTTCACCCTCGGCTCAACGGCAACGACGGCCCCTGCCCCCCTCAGTTTCCCTGGTTTCGGCGCCACAGCCACCAGTGCTCCAACCCTGCCCAGTTTCAGCACAGGGGGGACCAGCTTATTTGCGCCCCCTCCTCAGTCTACAGCAGCGGCCCCCTCCTTTGGGCTGACCGGTGGCTCATTGTTTGGGGGGGTTAGTACTGCCACAACTTCGAGCGCGGCCCCCTCCCTTTTGGGGGGTCTGGGAGTTGCTCAACCAACAGCTACGACCACACTCACACAGCAGAGTCAGCCTACTACGGGGTTGGACGGAACTACGTCTATTAGTCAACCTGGGACCACTGGTCAGTGTAGTCATTTGAATAGCTAAAATTTGGGTGGTATAACATGCTGTATTAGTACAAAACTGTTGTCGTAGATTGACAGTGGTCACTTTGAAGGGTCTACTTCTGTCACTCTCTTAATGCATATCCTTGAATGCGCAAAAATTTGGTATTGGCTGTAACATAGTTTCTATGTAGCTTACAGGACCCATACAGCTATTTTATTTATTGGCAAGTATAAGCCAGGTTTAATACTGTTCAGCACCTAACGGTCACACAGTTATGGTATGCGGTTGCACACAGTTTATGTTGTAAACGCTGCGTGCGTGATGATTGAATTGACTGAATCACCCATTCATGCTGCGGGCTAAGGTTGTTGAATATAAGAAGGCATCAGATAGAGTTTGTCGATTGGATCATAGTCGTGTCACTCTACTTCTGTTTAGTAGCATGAGTCATAGATAGCTGTACCTATTATTCAGACCCACTATTTGGTTATTTTTTGTTAGCTTGGTGGAGCGAACAAAACGGGATTTAAAATGTCCTACTAGATAATAGACCTTGCCTAGGTTGTTTAATTTGAAATCTATACTCCCTTACCCACTACCCCAGCTTAACTGGCCCATTAGATACCTCGGCTGGTCTGGCTAATGTAGCTAGGATTGGTCTCTAGGCGCCTTTGTTACTCCAATAAGCATTATTAGACTTATATTTTGCTGTCACTCGTTTTTTTGTTGGAATTGATTTTTTAATGCTAGCTATGTTTTTAGGCGGACTCAGCGGTGACGGTGGTAAAATAACCACGTATGTTTTTTAGATTATTTGTTTTTTCTATCTATTGTTTTTATGTGATGTTTTTGGTTGGTTGAAGTGTGGTGGAATAGTTTTTTTCAGTATAGCCCTAATGTTACCACATTATTTTTTTCTTCGGGGTTGAAATAGATATGTTTTATAATAATATAATATGTATTTATAATACTTTGAAGCTCTTTCATCATTTTTTTTGCAATTTTGTTTACTTTCCACTCCACGGTTGTTTTTCTGAATCGTTTTTTTTTGTTTAGGGCCAATCGACCGAAAGACACCCAAGTTCCACCGGCATTGTTGGCTCTTGTTAACGAGTTCAAGTGTGTACATAATATGATCCCGCATTTAAATGAACTTTTAAGATTCTAAATCCAATGAATTAGAAACATATAGTAGTGAAATTTTATTTGAGTAATTAGTTTAATTAATTTAGGATAGTTATACGTGATACTATGGAATAAATTTGCAGTTAATAACAAGTGAAGATGCTATGAGTTATTCTAAGCTTGATGATCAAGTTGTCCATAGCGGGAAAAATGTCTGATTTTGTTTTTTACAGGGCAAAGTAAGGTTAATTCCTTTACACCTATTTCTTTGTGATTTAGTATTTTGGCCGTCTGTCGCCTACGGATGACCAAACCCACAGCGAATTCGAGCAGTCATTCAAGTTAATCTGGTTAATCTAATCCAGCTAATCCCAACCTAAGGACTCTTAAAGTCCTTAAATCATGTTAGTCACTGAGCGTATCATGCCGTGCTTATTGTGCTTTTGTAGAATTTTAAAACAAAACAAAAAGCCATCAATAGGCAAACCATAATAAAAATGAAGAGTTCGGCACCTCCATATACATCTGTCTAATTGTGTACAATTTCATTCTATTTTTTTTCTCAGCTACATATTCTTCAAAAAATACCTATAGCCCAATTTGACTGGTTTGCCTAAAAAACCAAAAAATAACAATAACTAATTCCAAAAAATCAAACCAAAATATTAACAAAAAATAATTAAAAATAAATTTCAATCTCAACTATAAAAAATTTCACACAACCACTTAAAAAATCACAACAATCACAAAAAAAACATTCAAAAAAACAAAAACAAAATAAATTTTATATAAAAAAATATTTTACCCAATTAAAAATTGTAGAAACTTTCAATTAATCAATTTGCCTTATATACAAAAAAAAAAACAAAAAAAACACCCCACCCAAAACTCAAAAAAATCGGATGAAATTGCCAGTGTGAATCTGCGAAAACTGCTGGTGTCCGACTCAGACATTACGGATGCGTCCTTGGCTTTGACCAAACTGCGCCAGAATGTCCACGAAGCCGCGGTCAATGCCAAAGCACTGAAAGAAGAAGAGCGAGTGGTCAGTCAGACAGAGAGTTCAGACGGTCTGAATAAGCTCGGTCTTAATAACTGCCAAAGCCGTTTGACTTGATTCTGTTCTCTCCTAACAGAAATACGAAAGCGATATGAACAGAGCTGGAAATTTTCGGGATGAAATAGGAGATAGGATCATATTAATGGGTCATTAAGAAACGCATAGTTCGACTTTCTAATAATTTCCATAGCCTTATTTTTGCAGTATTTTTTCGTTCTACAGCCTTATTTGGGTAGTAGTTTTTTCTTATTTCCGCTTGCTGAGAACCGGGCCTTAGGGTTGAATTTGAATAGGACCCCAGTAGGCCGTTGGTGTACTGAGTCTGAGTCTGAGAGCCTGCGTATACCTCATTGATAGGAACGTTGCCAGTATTGTTTTGATGGTGTCTATTGTTTCAGAACTTGCGCAGTGGCGAAATACTGCAGAAAGCCATAGAATCTCCCAGTATGGCGCATTTTGACCAGTTTTCTACTTTAGAGTAAGTAATACTTGGGTTAATATATCGTTCACGGCAACTGTTACATGTAGTGGCGTGTAGTGTCGTTCACCAGGACAAGGTTTTGCGATCCAAGCATTCAGCACCCAAGCGATTTTTTCGTTTCTTCGAGCGCCTACGTATTTGTTTCTACAAAGTAACATTGGTCAAATGCAACTGCAGGATACTGTGATACTTAGCCAGCCATGCGTTGGTTAAAAGCGGAAACATTATGCGTGAAGCTGTTTTTGACTTAAGGCACGATTATGTTGATTTTTCATTGAATTGTGCGCAATGTATTGATTTGACCAAGCTTGCTTGTGAAATACAATGTTTGCTGTTTGTTTAAGTTACTTGCACACCATTGCTGCTAAGCACGAAGCAGAGCTGTTAGAATTCCAGCAGAAAACGGAACATTTGGAACAACTGATTTTGGTGCGTCGGGAAAGAACACCACTCTCGGAACAAGGTTAGTTTTCAAAGGGTCAGATAAGGGAAAGATTTCTGCACATCCTATAATTTAAGGAAAATTTTCTGAAGTGTCTTTATTTGGTTTGCATGAAGCTAACGTCTTATGTACAACGGTAATAGTGAAGACGAATATTTTTTGTTTTTAATTCTGCTTACTAACTTAAACTCATCTCATCCAGTCATAGCAGGAGTACATAAAAGAATAATCGTATTATGTATATACTCTTGGTCATAGTCATAAGTATCTTTATTGCTTTTCAACTTTTTGATTACTTAATTCGTTTCTAGATATACTCAACCATTTATCCAAGATGAAGGAAGCATTTCAGACTATTGCTGCGCGGGTCTATGTTGTCCACGAAGCCATTCAGGTTATAAACGATTGATTATCTAGTAGATTAGGTTTGATAATTTTCTAGGACAAAGATTAGGTTCTAGGATTTTAGGGTTGCTATTCCTCAGCCTTCTCAAGCCCCCCCACCTTAAGCACCACATAAAAACACAAATATAAGGGTAGGCTAGACTCTATTTCCCTATAAGGGGGGGTCGGTAACCACCCCACCCCCACACAACCACCACTTTTTTTGAAAGCGAAAGACGTGCACGAAAAATGTGTTAAAAATCCTAAAAATAGTCTAACGTCGACTCATTCTAACAGCGGTCTTCGCCGACTACGAAACTTTACGGTACGGCAAAATATCGGTACGCTGGTGTAACGGACATAATGGCTGAAAGTATAAGGCTCGATTCATACTTACAGCTGTATGTCTGTTCAGCCTGCAGAATGACGTCACTAGCAGCCTATTGCAGTGTATCAGCCAGCGTGTGTGAAGTCATTATTTCGTCATTTTGTCGGCTGAACGGACAAACATACGGCTGTGAAGTATGAATCGAGCCTAACTAGACTGCAGTGCCCTTCTAAAGTAACTTTACTGAACTGACGCAGTAGTCGTAGTAATAAGAGCAATAAAAAACAATCACCGTAAGAAGAGATACGATCGCACAAGAGCACAGATCACTATTGTACAAATAATACAGGCTACATTACAATCTGACGTGTGCATTTATACAAATGGACTGAACTGTGAGCCTTAACAAAGTTCCATTAAGCGGATTAGATTTAAATTAATTTGAACTTGCTCATTTTTTTAAATTAGTTTTTAAAACTATGGTTTTAAATTATATATATATATATATATATATATATATATATATATATATATATATATATATATATATATATATATATATATATATATATATATTTATATTTCATTTTTCTGAAATCTGAAAAAATATAGTTTCTATGTCTGAGATGGAGTCTTTTGGAAACTACTGAATTAAAAATAAAATAAATTAAAATTGTGAGTTTATTTAAATCAAATCCAACACATCTAATTTCATGCAAAAAAATAACGATAACGTGCAAGTGCTTCAAAAAGTGCTGCATGGTACTGTTTCAAAAAAGTTCAGTTGTACAATTTCAAAACAATGAAACCGAAGAAAATAAGTGACAAAATATCTACACAATCTATCATAAGTTTGCACGTTTGCAACAGAAACGCTAGTTCGCAAATAACTTGAAAACAACAGTTTTTCCAAAATCGCAAGTGCTTAGGGCGCCTATTCTACGGGCTGTTTAACCCAACCAATTTGGGGGGAGGGGGTCACACCAAGCCGTCACACCCATTCCGATGGGGGGTCAGGGGGGGCGGTGGATCTGCCCCACACGAAATCCGGTCCCAGTGTCCCAACAATTTGAATCCCCAAGTCAAAACGAATGACGCAATCACTAAAATATATTAAAAAGGATTTCGTTTAAAATCTGGATTAAATCGACTTTTCTGATTTTAGCAAATATTAAAATCGTATTTCTGATTTTAGGAGGAAATGTGTCCAAGATATTACAACATTATGTACTTAAATAGCTAATGGTACAATTTCCAATGTTATAATATTCCGAAAGTATTATATACCACCACCATCCACTACTACGTACTACACATACTACAGAGTTCAGAAAAAGTAATCTACTAAAAAGTGACTAGGGTAAGTCTCGAACATTAATATGCAAACAAATTACATTAGATTAAATATTAATAAAAATAGAATGCCAGATTAAAATACAAAAATAATAGTACAAGCATAATATTTCACAATAACTTCAAAATAGTATTTGACACGTGTATACCTTATATGTATAAAATTTGGCGTAATTAAAAGTTCAGTCATTTATGTGGACTAATATTTTGTATAAATGTGGTCTAACAAGAAATCTAATTATTGTTGGTGATACTATTACAAGACTGCAGGTTGACTGTATGAAATCAATATATACAGAACATCTGGTCTGAAAAACACAAAGCTCTGAAAAAGTCTTAACTCTTGCTATTATGCACCCATGGCGGAACAAAATTCCAGAAATATCAACTACAAAAATGCGACGTTAACAGTGATAAGCATCTCAAAATAGGTACTAAGGCCATTTGCATAAAATAGATCAACTGGACTAAATTAACCAATTTTGATAGAATTACCTAAATATATAAATGATTGATTTGATTGATTGATCTCATAATTCTACAGCTAAACCTAACGCTAACTTTTTTTTAATTTTAGGCAGTAAAAAGATACTGTATATCTGCAAAAGTTTACGAATGTTAAATACAGGATTGGTCACTATAGTTAATCTAATTTACGAAAAGGCAAAGAAGAAAAAAATGCAACATTAGATCACAGCAAAACTGGAAGGGTTGCGGGATGGAATAACGGAAAGCAGTGCCGCTCGGCTCAAACTAGACTAGTGCGTCTCTATCTAGCCTGACACATCACGCAATAAATGTAGCCAAAAATGTTAATCTAAGCCTAGGCTTCTTTTTTGACTAAATTCAGGCTCAGGCTTAGGCTTAGACTACGGACAAAAATGCACGACTTAAGGTGGTCGTTACGTAGTTAGTCTTAACAGAGAGACTTTAAACCAAAACAAAATTACTCCGGGCATTTTTTGGTGTATTTTAATATAATTATATATTGCCTGTTTACTCGAAGTTTATAGATCTGTGGAACTGCGATTATGGAACTAGGTACCACCTTAATTCTTGTTCCCAAAGTAACAGCCGACCAGGCAATAATTATTGACCACAGATACTGAATTCAAAATGTATCACAAATTGACTTCAAATATTTATGGCCAATCACAACCAAATAATCAATGGCTGGAAAAAGCGTACAAAATCTGTATAAACTCGATAGTAACCAGTGAAGAGTATATAGTAGCAAAATGCGTCACAGTACTCTTGCTAAAAATAAGTGGATCGGTGGTGAGGTGGTTTATTGCTGGTTATGATTTAGGCTTAGGCGCAGGCTTAGTCCCAAGGTTATTTTCTGGGCTTATGCCTAGTTGTATAATTTTGAAATTCATATGTTATGTGATGATGAGCCTTGCAGGATGGAAAGGCACCTCTTATGTAGATGAACAGGATTTTAAGAATTTTTTCTCTTTTTACATCATGCTATAGAAGAATTTCGGAACAGGATATGTTTTATTACATGTACGCACGACAGTACTTCGATTATTTATAAAAAAGTTTACATGATTGTGATTCGAAGAATTATGTCGACTATTGCACCCTTGAGCCCTCACTGAATTCAACATTTCAAGGTTAACCGAATTCACAGAAATTTTAGATATTTCAAACAACATTATTTTGAAGAATTTCAGGGAAAACATTTAAATTCAGAGACTCAATTATTTTTGATACACAATATTTTTTTTCAGATTATTTTACCAATTCCCAGATTTCTCACGACAAGCGGGTGTGTGCGCAGCAACGAAGCACGTGGCAGACAGGGGCGTACCCAGAAATTTTGAAGGGGGGGTTCAGCTAAAATTTTTAGCTGTGCTAGTTAGTGAAATATAGAAGTCACTAAATAGACCCCGGATGCGGGGTCTGGGGGCGGCAGCCCAACTAGAAACTGGAGCTTTCTTTAAATTTTTAAATAAGATTTGCATTGAAAATGAAAATTTAAGCAACACTTATCGAGAAACCAGAGTGGATGCGGGGGTCTGGGGGCGGCAGCCCCCAGAAATTAGAGCTTTTTTTGAATTTTGAAATAAAATTTACATTGAAAATGAAAATTTAAGCAACACTTGTCGAGAAACCAGAGTGTATGTGGGGGTCTGGGGGCGGCGGCCCCCAGAAGTTAGAGCTTTTTTGGAACTCTGAAATAAAATTTGCATTGAAAATGAAAATTTAAGCAACACTTGTCGAGAAACCAGAGTGAATGCATGTGGGAGTCTGGGGGCGTGGGGGCGTCAGCCCTCAGAAGCCAGATCTTTTTCAGAATTTTGAAATAAAATTTGCATTGAAAATGTGTCGTCCCAAGGCCGGTATTCATAAAAGTCGGGATCGAAAGCTCGACTTTTTCCTGTTGCGCCACAGCGCAACAGGTACCTTATACTTTGTTTGTATAGGATTTGCGAAATCTTTGAATAATGAATGAACATCCTTTCCTGATAGTTAGGGAAGGTTGATTCATTCCAGTGTTTAATTACACCGAAAGAAAGGTAGGGAAAGTCAGTCGAATACAGTTACCTGCAGTGTCGTTGCTACTTCAGCTGATGAAATTGAAGCTTCAAAAAAACGGAGAAGGAATCGAACCGTCAGTCTTCAGATTATTAATCGGAAACTACTATCTAACTACTATCTGAGCAGGGTTTTTTTCAAAAAATTTTGTGTGCATAATTGTGCAAAATTTTAATTTTAGTGTGCAAAATTTTTTTTTGTGCAAACTGTAAATGCGTTTTCTTTGCCTATATAACAGCAAACATACGCGATTTTATACCTTTAGAGGCATATATGTACATTCAGTGGCGTACCCAGAAAACAATTTGAGGGGGAATACCTGTTCGATTTTTTGTAATGTGTTAAATGCACTCTGTAGCAAGTTTAACACTTTGATTCGCATTATGAATGCAAGATCACTAAGGGCCTATTCCTTTACCGGATTAAAGGGTTAATTATAATCGGACTAAACGGTTTAAAAATTATACTGAAAAAAGCCATTCCAAAACCTCCGGATTAAACGGACTTATATAATTGCTAGCGCACTCATTTTTAAGTCCTTTTAGTACGATTAAGCTAGACTTAATTTTCCGCGCCAAACCGTTTTAATCCGGTAGTTTAGGAATGGCCCAAAATTATAATCGGACTAAATTTATTCGGACTTAATTAAGTCCAGTGTCATTCCTAAACTTGAACTTCCCAAAACACTGCAAAATTTGGGTTTCAGGTGCAACTATATTGTTTTTTGCATCAGCCAATAAGTTTTGTCTCCACCTTCGAACTGCACTCTAATTGGCTGAATAGTTAACGTTGACTTTCAACTCGCTTTGGAATGCAGCCTTTTCGCAATATAAAAATGTATTTGCAGCTGCACATAATATAAAAAAAACTAGCTGCAAATGACAATCTATTAA
>JASANF010008616.1:0-29315 GCA_030248245.1 Trissonchulus sp. WLG1_4
ATAGTTAGTAGTCATTTAATTTAAATAAATTCACTGTCAGTGGCCCAGCCAGAAACGTTTCAGGGGGGACGACTTGGTGAGTTTTTGTGATCGGTTAAAATGCCTTTTTTAGTAATTTTAACATTTAAATTCAATAAATTCACAACCCAAGATCACCGGGTCACAGGCTGCAGGGGTCTGGGGGCAGCTGCCCCCGGAGATTTTTTTCAATTTTTAGGCCGAATTTGGTTAACTGGAGACGTATCAAAATTTTTCCGAAAGTAAGAACAAAAGATGGGCACGTCACATCGGACAGTATATATATTCCACAAGTAAATTCATCATAATGTACTCTTGTAGAAATGCATAAGCTTTGATGTTGATGAAAACTAATAACAACGAATATTAAGCCCGAGTTGCAGAGGTCTGGGGGCGGCAACCCCCAAAAAAAGATTGGAGATTTTTTTAATTTTTAGGCCGAATTTGGTCAACTGGAGCCGTATTAGAAATTTTTTCCGACCAGAAAATTATAACAATAAATGGCAACTTTACATCAGACATTGTATTACATATGAACACAGCATGATGTACTTGTGCATACATACCTTAGGGTTTGATGCAAGATGATAACAAGGAATAGTAAGCCACAGAGTTGCAGTGGTATGGGGGCGCAGTCCCCAGAAAAATATTGAGAATTTTTGCTTTTTAAGCCAAATTTGGTCAATTGGAGACGTATCGGAAACTTTTTTCGGCCGGGTAATAAAAACCAAAGGGGGTATCGCGCAATCAATCTAGAGTTAGACTGCGCAGTCATTAGGAATGCGCAGTCAAGTAAGAGTTGGACTGCGCGGACTATTTGTAGTTTTGGACTGCGCGGTCCAACGCTTATTGGCTGCGCAATACTACTGACTGCGCAGTGCGCAGTCTAACTCTGGTTTGACTGCGCCTGCGCACTGCGCAAACTATTTGGACTGCGCAGTCTAACTATTAATTGGTCATGCAATCTTACTGACTCTAGTTTGACTGCGCAATCAATCTAGAATTAGACTGCGCAAGTCATTAGGATTGCGCAGTCAATTAATAGTTAGACTGAGCAGACTAATTGGACTGCGCAATCAATCTACAGTTAGACTGCGCAGTCAACTCTCACGTCCGTTATATGCGCGGTCCTTATAGTTACTCAGAGCAGCCCTCGCTCCGCTCGGGCTGCGCGGTCCCACTCTAACCGCTGCGCGGTCGCGCGGTCCACCCGGGAAAATCCCGGGTGAATCCCGGGTCTTGCCCATGTATGCCCTGGATGGGAACATCGGATCGGACAGAGTATTACACAACTAAATGCAGCCTAATGTACTTGTGTATTCATGCATTGGCAAGCACCAAATGTGGGAGTCCAGAGGTCCCTAGCCATTAGCCGACAGGAAAACATAGTCACGGTATGGCAGGGGTCTGGGGGCGGCACACCCCAGAAAAAATTATGCATATAATTTTGTTAGTTTTAGTCCAAATTTGTTACATTTTGCCATTTTGGACGTGGCGGAAATCTTTTTCCGGCCGGGTGATAAAACCAAAGGGGGGGACCATTGCCACATGCCACTCTTACTGCAATCTAGATGAGTATGGGTCGCTCAGAGAATTTTGATTCAGCATAAGCTAATAATATTATTATTAGTATATTATACTCTTGTAGACATGTATAATCTTTGATGAAAGATAATAACAAGGAACACAAACCAACAGAGTGCGAGGGGTATGGGGGCGGCAGCCCCCAGGAAAAAAGGTCGGGAATTTTTTGATCAAATTTGGTCAATTATTGGAGACGTATCAGAAATTTTTTCTGCCGGGCGATAAAACCAAAGGGGGGACCCTTGCCACTCTTACTGCAACCCAGAATGACCACTGGGTCGCTCAGAGAATTTACCCTCCGGTTCAGCATCCGGCTAATTTCGGATGGCTCCGGCCGGAGCCGGAGCCGGAGCCGGAGGCGGCCAAATCCCGGCCGGAGCCGGAGCCGGAGGCTCCGGCCGATCGCTGGAATATATATATATATATATATATATATATATATATATATATATATATATATATATATATATATATATATATATATATATATATATATATATATATATATATATATATATATATATATATATATATATATATATATATATATATATATATATATATATATTAGGGATCGACCGGATCCAAAATTTCTGCCGGATCCGGATCCGGATCCACTGGATCCGGCCGGATCCGGATCCAGCCTGAGGCACACAGACATTTATCCAAAAATGAAAAAAATTTCAAAAAAATTTGTCTAACTTGACCACTGGCTGTCCCAGACTTCGATTTGGGGGGGTGGGCGGGGGTCTGAAGAAATTTTTTGACTTTATAATAGCGTTTTTCAGCTTTTCACGCTAATTTGTTATAGCCGCAGCCATATCGTGCGCAATGAATTGAGTCTGTTTGTAGTAAAAACCAGTGGTGCACCCAGGAAAAAATGGAGAATTTTTCAATTTTTAGGTTGAATTTGGTCAACTGGAGACGTATCAGAAATTTTTTTCCGACAGGGAACGTCACATCAGACAGAAGACAGTGTATTACACAACTAAATGCAGCATACTATACTCGTGTAAACATGCAAATGCAGCATAATGTACTCATGTATAGGCTTTGATGAAAGATAATGACAAGGAATAGTAAGCCAAAGAGTTGCAGGAGTCTGGGGGCGGCAGCCCCCAGGAAAAAAATGCGGGAAATTTTTGATTTTTAGGCCAAATTTGGTCAATTGGGGGGGGACGCATCAGAAAAATTTTCCGGCCGGACCATAAAAACCAAAGGGGCCAAGGGGGGACCCTTGGAACAAATAGTTGTCGTCAAGAAGTGCCAGTTTGATACTGGATCCGGATCCGGCAAGTTTGTATCCGTATCCGGCGCCGGATCCGGATCCACTGGATCCGGCCGGATCCGGATCCGGATCCTAGTATCTGTGTGTGTGTATCTGTGTGTGTCTGCACACACACACACACACACACACACACACACACACACACACACACACACACACACACACACACACCGACCCCCACATTTATATATATATATATATATATATATATATATATATATATATATATATATATATATATGTATGTATGTATATATATATATATATTACATATATTAGGGTTAGACCGAGCCGGGAATTTCGGTGCCGAGCCGAGCCGAGCCGGCCGGCTATGGTTAATTTTGGGTTTTATCAAAATTTAATCGTGCGCTCCGGGAATCAATGTTTTGGGGCACAACTTTGTTTTAAATTACAAAATTTGAGTTATGTCAAGAAGCAAGGAAGGATTAGATTTTATTTGATACTCATGCAGTTGGAGAGGATGGGGGAAGCTCCTTCATAAATTCAGAGACAGCCGAGTGATTCTGGCCGCCAGTGGTGAAAGCGCGAAGAGAATTAAGCCACAGATAGCAGGGGTCTGGGGGCGGGACCCCCCAGGAAAAAAATGGAGATTTTTGAAATTTTTAGGCAGAATTCAGTCAACTGGAGACGTATCAGAAATATTTTCCGACAAGAAAAGTAAAACAAAAGATGGGAACATCATAGACACTATATTACCCGGTTTTTACCAACAATATTACTATATATATATATGTATTTATAAGTTAAATTTTTTCACTTTTACTATCTTTTACTATATCTGAAGAACCATGGAATATTGCTTATCTTCCCACCGCTTTTTCAGCTGTTGATTAACTTTTGTGCAACGGGCGCTAGAGTGAAAAGTTGAAAAATTTACTAAGCTTTTCGATATTGCAATGCGGACAGCAAATTTATTAAAAATGTCGTTTTTGCAATGATATAAACGTAACACAAAACAGTATATATATTAAGCAAACAAATTGCGTCTAATACACACATATTCTTACACGAAGTAATTCCAATCAAAAAAATTTGGGTAGGGCGGCCGCCCTCCCCCCGGGATATACCGGTATGAGAGAGCGGTTTTTTAACGGAAAAACACAAACTTCGTAACAAAACAGCTCTTGCTTTTTGGATTCTGGGAAGAGTTTTTAAACTTTCGAAAGTTAGTTCTTGAAAACTCTCGGCTGTCTCAGCTCTCGGCCTGGCTCGGCAAAATTGCCGAGCCAAAGGCAATTTGCCGAGCCGAGCCGAGCCGAGCCAGCGGTCTATCCCCAATATGTATGTATGTATATATATGTATGTATTGTATATAAATATATATATATACATATATATATATATTATATATATATATATATATACATATATATAAATATATAGGTATATATATATATATATATATATATATATATATATATATATATATATATATATATATATATATATATATATATATATATATATATATATATATATTTTTTTTTTTTTTTTATATATGGGGGGGGGGGGGGGGGGGGGGGGGGGGGGGGGGGGGGGGGGGGGGGGGGGGGGGGGGGGGGGGATATATATATATATATATATATATATATATATATATATATATATATATATATATATATATATATATATATATATATATATATATATATAGCCTGGCCTTAATACCCAATACAATACGTATTCCTAATTTAATTTATAAATAAATTTAAAATTACTGTGATTAATTGTTCCTTTTGTTCAGGGCACTATTCTCAGCTGGGGGATTATTGTCGGAAGAGTGTGGGGGAGACGCTGGGACGCAATCAAGCCTATCTGGACAACGCATTGCAGACGCTCGACTTGCAAGACCACACGCTCGGAATACTTGCCATATTGTTAGTTAACCATTCAGCTTTCCATTCTCTGACCAATCCAAGGCGTAGCCATTGACAGAAGGGAGGATTGTTTTGGAATTATATGTTAAAAATGATGATGGGGGCAGAAAAATCTGTGGGGGAGGCATTGCACCTCCCCAAAAGTGTATGCTTCTGCTGCTGAGTTGACATATTGATACATATTCTGGGTGTAGATGAACAAAAAAATGTCAACCCCACGCTTACCTGAAGATTGACAGCCCGCTGTGTAGGAATCGGTCGTTTTTGTCAAATTGTGCTAGGATGTTAATCTATCTATACTAATACAAAAAGTTGCCTATTTTAATTTCATTGCCTATGCCTGTTTCATTGGAATATTGTCTCCCGGAAAACTTTTGAACAAAGTTTCGTTACTGTTCAGGCATGTGAAAGTGGCAAATATGGGGCGGGCGGAGACAGAGCCCTTTGTGGTGCAGCTGCAGGACTTTGTGCAGGGCTGCAATGGTGAACAGCTGAGATACGGCACGGACATCTACTGTGACATGTTGCACAAGCTGACAGACGTGCTGACGTCACGTGACCAAGCCATGCAGGGCATTCTGCTGCTGGTCACTGCCATAGAACGCATACAGACCTCGCCCTCTCAGCTGACACCTGCGCACGCTGATCTGCTACAGGTCTGAATGGGTTGACAGCATACAAGGAAAATGTGTACTTAAACATTTTTCATGGTGAATATGTAGTAATATGCATAGGTGTGCAGGTTGGAATTGTAGGGGGGGTGTGCAGAGCAACTTTTCCGCCCATTTTCTCCTCGTGAGCCACCAATTTTGTCGTCGTGAGCTGCCTTCCAAACATCCTCGAGGGGGGGCGGGGATTAGAACTTCCCCCCACGCCCATGTATATATGTATGTATATACTTTGTGAGTGTTGTGGTTAAGGACGCTGTTTGGCTTACTGGCGCTTTCAGTATTTTATATAAGTAACGTTATATTTTCTGCAGTGGAATAATGACTGACATGAAATTTGATTTTATAGCTTTGCCTTCATGCCAAAAATATCAAGCACGCCCTGAAGTTTCTGGACACAGACATTACTGAAATCGTCAAAGAGGTTAGTTTTGGCTTATCGTGAAAATCCTTTTTTTTAATTTTTTGCGCTCTTTTTTTTTCTTTTGCTGAAGCTGATGTAGAGGTACATATGGACTATGCAGTTTTTGTTTTATTCACTAAAATGCACAATTTAAAAGGCGACTGGTGGTTGAATTGAAATTCTGCCCCTCCTCCAAACGCCTAGAAAACGAGGAACGGTATTTGGATTTTGGAATGACAACGTTTTGTTTTGTGAAATGCTAATATCTGTTTCAGCCCCACAACTCGCTGTGTGATCATGCCAAAAGCACCCTCTGCTATTACTACTACGGCGGCATTGCCTATGCTGCCGTCAAGAACATGCAACGAGCTTATTTCTTTTTTGAAGTTGTGCGTTTCATAGTATTTTTCGTTCTAAATACTAAAAAATCGCCAGTAGGCCACAACGGGTTGCCGACCGGTAAGGGACCCTCTATTCTAGGCAGAAGACCCTCTATTCTAGGTAGAGGACCCTCTATTCTACGCAGAGGACACTCTATTCTAGGCAGACGACCCTCTATTCTAGGTAGAGGACCCTCTATTCGAAGCAGAGGCCAGAGGACCCTCTATTCTAGGTAGAGGACCCTCTATTTCTAGCAGAAAACCCTCTAAAGGCAGAGAACCTAGTGTTCGAAGCAGAAAATCATCCATTCTCGGTAAAGAACCCTGTACTAAGCGGAAGACCCTCTATTCTAGGCGGAGAACCCTCTATTCTAGTCAGAGGACCCTCTATTCTAGTCAGAGGACTCTCCATTCTAGGCAGAGGACCGTCCATTATAGGCAAAAGATCGTCTATTTTCGGTAAAAAACCTGATATTTATGTTCAGGGACCCAAATTACCCACAAAAACCCCAAAATTTCAATTTCGAAAATTTGAACCCTTAGATGGGGGGTACCCTGAGTGGGTCCTAGGGGGTCCAGGAAGGTCCTAGGCAAAAACGAACCCTGGATTCGTGTTCATGGGCTCAAATTACGCTTAAAAACATAAAAATCTCAATTTCGAAAATTTGACCCCTGAGGGCCCCCTAGGGAGAAGGGGTACCCTGAGCCGGCCGTATGGGGGTCCAGGGAGGTTCTAGGCAAAAATAAACCTTGGATTCGTGTTCAGGGGCACAAATTACCCCTAAAAACACCAAAATCTCAATTTCGAAAATTTGACCCGTTAGGACCCCCTAGGAGGGGGGTACCCTGAGGGGATCATAGGAGTACCCAGGAAGCTCCTAGACAAAAATTGACTCCAGATTCGTGTTCAGGGCTCCAAATTACCCCTAAAAACACCAAAATCTCAAATTCGAAAATTTGACCCCCGAGGACCCCCTAGGGGGGGGGGTACCCTAAGGGGGTCATAGGGGGGTCAAGGGGGGTCCTGGGTAAAAAATAACCCCAGATTCGTGTTCAGGGGCCCAAATTACCCCTAAAAACACCAAAATCTCAAATTCGAAAATTTGACCCACGAGGCCCCCTAGGGGGGGTACCCTAAGGGGGTCATAGGGGGGTCCAGGGGGGTTCTAGGTAAAAAATAACCCCAGATTCGTGTTCAGGGGCCAAAACTACCCCTAGAGACAGTTGTTTGTCCAAATCCTTGAAAAAAAAATTTTCAAGTTCACAAGGGTCCCCCCTTGTGTTCCATCGTTTTCGGGGGTCACGTGACCCGGCCCCCCGTGGGGTCAGGGGGTCACCAAGGTGGGGGGCACAACTACTCATAGGGGGGGTCTCCCCACCAAAGTTTGGGACCAATCCCCCCAGTAACTTCAGAGAAAAACGAGTAACAAACTTTTGCTAACAGGAAAAAAAAAACAAAAACAACATCAGGAATATGAATACAATGGGTTGCACCCCTGCTTCGCGGGGGGTCGGCAACCCAATTAGTATGTTGGGGGTCGGGAGGTGGGTGTGACGACTGAAGAGATTAGGATAATGGGGTTGTTCCAACGTATTGTTGTGCTTTTTATCGAAAAAGTTTTAAAAAAAGTTTAACATGTTTTGAGAGTGCGAATAACCGAAGGGCTGGTAACCACTGTTCCATTTCTGGCACGTTGAGACGAGCTTATATTTATCAGACCGGTAACAGCTTGTCCCGATTGGAACCTCTGTATCCCTAAGTAAATAAATCGTCCATGTATTTAGTATTGATTGACATATTTACATTAGTCTGTGCATTTAGCTATCTAGCAAGATCATTTATGTGTAAAGAGCACAGTGGTAGGTGATCAGGGGGGTTATGAGCCACAGGAAAGGGGAGAAGGTGAGGGGTGCGGAAGTTTTTTTGCCCATTTTACGTTCAGCCAGCGATTTTCGCGTCGTGAGCCACTTTCTAGACATTCTAGGGAAGTGAGCTTCCCATCTGCATTTGGGGAGTGCGAGTGACTGTTGAATTTTGTGAAATGTGTTAAAAAATCCACAAAAACGACACGACACAATCTTTTAGCAAATTAATATTTCGTTCAAAAACAATGGTTTTTTCGACCAGAGCGGCAGTGAAAGTAAAATTACAGCTCAAAATATTAAAAATTACAAAACTGGTGAGCCGGCAGGGGTTCAGAACTCCGGGGGGGGCTACGCCCAAGAATAAGTTAGTTGTGTGTTTTTTTAGGCAGTCAGTATTCCGTGCAGCGCGGTGAGTCACGTGATGGTGGAGGCGTTCAAAAAATACCTGCTGCTGTCGTTGATTCTGCACGGTCGCTCGCCCAACCAGCCAAAGTATACCTCCAATGTCGTCGCTAGATTCATCAAGGTTAGTACGCATCACCTGATGACGTGTGTTTATGTAAGGGGCAGTTAGTTTTTCTTACTCATTTGGGCATCAGATTGCTTTTGGCTGAAGTATTTTTAGATGTCTTCTTTTTATTGTTAAGTAAGGGTCTTCAATGTTTGAATAATTGATGCTCAATTAATAATTGAGTTTTTTACTTTATGCGGCAGCAGCTTGCCAGATAATGCTTGTATAGTCGAGGAAGAACTTTTAATTAGACTTGTAAAAATATTCTACGGTTGATTCGTGGTTTATTTTTAGATTAGTTTTAAGCTAAGAATTATGGATTATGCAAGCTAAATATTCGATTAGATTTAGGCTATTAAACTTATAGTTTTTCTAAGGATTACTTAATCAATGGATTAGGTTTAGGCCAAGGTTTAGGTTTGTATTGTGTTTTAGCCGGTGTGCCAGCCGTACGTGGAACTGGTGACGGCCTACGCCAGTAACAGCATGGACAAGCTCAGGGAGTGCCTCAACCGATACAGACCCGTATATCAGGCCGTAAGCCAACCAACTGATTTTATTGAAACTTATGCAAAAAATAGATGCACCACTGTCCACTTGACAAGAGTACAGCCAGTAGTCGCAGAAGTCATGCCGCTAAAATAAGTATGTAAGCGGCGCAGCTTTTTTGTCCGACTTTAATAACCTAAAGTTAGACCAAAACGTGCTGGACGTTATGAGACTAATAAAAGTGACTTTATTTTCAGAAGCAGATAAGCAAATGTCGGTTAGCAAGAGTGAAATAGCCAGACAGTGATTAACCTGTTTTGTCTAATCTGAATATTCTAAAATTTTTGGTCTAATTTGCATATGTTAGGGGGAAACCTCCAAAAGTCCAAATCAAAGGGCCGGGGGGAGGGTCCCAAAACCTGAGCAAATTGGGTAAAAAAGGCATTATTTGCAATATTTATATTTTTCACAGGAGGGGCTCTTTAAAAGTTTGACCTCTTTACATGTATGCATATGATTCAATTTTCCTTAATCAATAATATCAATGCTTTTATAATAATTATATTTTTTGTAATTTTTGTAAATTGTGTTTTAGGATAAAAACATGGGCTTGGTGAAACAGGTGGTGTCGTCTCTGAACAAACGGAAAATCCAAAGACTGACTAAAGTAGGATGAGAAACAGATATTATGCAAATCAGTTTATGAACTGTAGACGTTAAGTAGGAATTGCGGGCAAATTTTTGGTAGGATGAGAAACAGATATTATGCAAATCAGTTTATGAACTGTAGACGTTAAGTAGGAATTGCGGGCAAATTTTTGGTTTTAAGTTTTTAAGCGCTGTATAGAAAAGCTAGTTTAATCTAACTTTGCGCAATAATTAATTAATTAATCAATTCATCTAGTTTTGCGCAATAGATCCTAACTTGTGTGTAGTTAGCGAGTGTATTTTATTGTGACAGACTGTTTAGTATTAAAGCTTGATTGCATTGAATTTTTTTAACGAAGTTTGTTTTTTTTTTAAAAAGTTTATGAAAGATTACAAAAATATGTAAAATCTAAAAAAGTAAATTTGTTTTCAGACGTTTCTGACACTGTCTCTAGCCGACGTCACCAGTCGATGTCAGCTGACTAGCGTGACAGAGGCGGAGAAATATATTCTCAACATGGTGAGCCTATTCTTATTCTCTTATTCAGAAGTCTGACCAAACATAAGGGCTTTAGAATTAATACGCTGTGTTGGCGTATTGGGATGTTTCTTATTCTATAGTTTCTAAATATTCTCGTTTCTATGTCTACCTTATTTTTGCGGTTTCATTAAGGCAACAGTAGTGTATCGTATGGAAAACAGTGGATTTAGATTTAGTCAGCATTCTGTTTGAATTACGTCTGTTAATAACAAATTGCTAGAATAGTATGACCCAACCAAGGTCAGAATCAGCCAAGCGACAAACTGCCAAAATTCAGCTTGCTGCTTTTCTTTTGTAATGCTTTTTAATAGTCGGATAAGTTTTAATATAATCCGCTAAATGCAGGGTTGGCGTAAAAGGGCGTGAGAAGATTCGATTGTTTAGACAGTTATATACATGGGGCAAAGTCTGGGGGGCAGCGTGTCCCGGATTTTTCTAAATTTTAGGGGGGCTTATCTCGACGTTTCAGAAACTTAAAACCTTACAAGAATGCGACATTTTCCAAATTTTGCCTAAAAATGAGAAATTTTTAGCAAATTTTGTATGTTTTTTGCTATTTTTTTTGCTTTTTGCTCATGTTTGAAGCATTTTACAGCGACCTGGGCAAATGTTTAGTTTTTGGGCCCCTTCTTTTCAGCACCAAGGAGGTGGCTTGTCCAGATTGATGGGTCAAATCTGAATGGGGGCTTGTCTCGAAACTCTAATCCGGGGGGGGGGGGGCATCTGCGACTGGCATGTGTTTCTAGATTGAGGAGGGCGACATCTTTGCGAGCATCAGCCAGAAGGACGGCATGGTCTACTTCAGAGACAATCCAGAGAGCTACGCCAGTCTACAGATGCTGGCACACTTGGATGCTCAGGTACTCACAGTAGACCTAGCAGAAGAAGGAAGGCGGGGTGGCAAATTTTGGTGGATTTCTGTGGTGTATGTTGAGTGTGGTGGGGGCTGGAGGGGGGAAATTTTGACCAAATATTTACCATATTCTGGTGTGTGTGTATGTAAGTGGTTATTAGAATAATATATTGTGATTACTGTTGATAATTTTGATTCGTTCCATTCATAACACAATCATGTGATAGTGATTCGTTTTGGATATAGCCGTTTCTTAGCCAAACTCTTGTGTTTTATGCATGCGCACTCCATTCATTTTTTGTGACTAGAGTTTGTTTTTTTTGCAGGTGGAGCGATGCGTAGAACAAAGCCAGCTACTACAGGAGATGGATGAACAATTGCAGGTCAACGCGGAATACATTCGTCGAATCAGCAAGGTGCCGTTGTCACTCGCGAGTTGATTTGCTTGCTCATTGGCTTGATTCATACTTATGGCCGATTTAGGGTCGATTCATACTTACAGCCGTATGTACTACTTCAGCCTGCAGAATGACGTCACTAGCAGCCTAGTGCAGTGGATCAGCCAACGCCTGTGACGTCATTATTTCGTCATTTTGTCGGCTGAACAAACATACGGCTGTAAGCATGAATCGAGCCTTATATTTACAGCCATATGTCAGTTCAGTTCGGAAAAACTACTCAGCAAGCAAAATGACGAAATAATCACGCCGTTAATAATATTATATAGGATTAACCTTTGACGTAATTATGCGGCTGCAAGCATACATGTACACGGGGTTTCGGTCTTCTGGGGGGGGGGCTTGCATGTACATCTGTGGCTGTAAGTATGAATCGACCCTAATTCGCAGGACCTGCAGATAACTTGTCTAAAGTCCGATCAAAAATGGCGGAATCTTGAGAGAAAACAGGTGGCGTGATTCTCGCGACTACTCGGTGTACTTTTGGTGCATAAACTTGGTTCTTTTCGTAATAAAATCACATGTCTCATTTTGTCTCAGGGATGGTCAAGTAATTTTTGGCCAGACTTTAGTCACGGCTTGCGCGTCTGTCACAGATGTTGATCTCAGGGCCTATTCCTTTCACGGATTGAAAGGGTTAATTTTAATCGGACTAAACGGTTTAAAATGTATGCTAAGAAATGACATTCCAAAACCTGCTAATTAAACGGACTTAAATTTTAGCGCGCTGCTTTTTTGTCAACCTAAACGGACTCAGCTACGCATGCTAATGTTAAGCGTGCATGTTAAATCCGTTTAGTCCAGTAGTAGTTTAGGAATGGGTTCGGACTAAAATTAAGCCGCAGATTTATGTTAACTCCTTTAGTCAGTTTACCTAGTCCGATTTGTCATTCCAAAACCTCTGACTAAAATAAGTGGAGTCCGTTTAATCCGGTAAAGGAATAGGCACTCAGTGACAGTTTTGGATAAAAATTAAATCATAATATTTGTTTTAGAGTTCCTCGGGTTTGCCTGACGACGAGGGCTTGGGTCTGAGCTCCAGGGACGCGGCGGGCAGCAGCTATCTCATCGATTTTCCATAACATGATCACTCTGACTCAAACTCATGGGATATCCCAAACTGGTGCGCTAGTCGAGACGATATCTACTAGCAGTCTCTTGTTTTGTGCTGCTACGATTGCGCTATGCCTGTTCTAATGTGTTCTATTTTTCACTTTTTTCATAAGTAATGTACTAAAATTGTGGTTGGGATTTGGAAAAGGTGGTTGACTTTTTGGCTATGGTTGGGGAATGATAAATCTGGCTTGATAGAACACCATTAAACCGTGGTATTAGGACGAAAATTTTCCAAAATATTTTTCCGAGATGACTTTTCATTAATTTCATTAATTCTCAATAAGTAGAATCGCTGGTTTTTTGACTTGGACTCGGTCTAAGTCGATTGCGTAATCGTATGAAGTGTAAATATTTTTTAGTAAATTATGTTACATTTCGTTCTAAAGGTAGTTAGACTGAGTCTAAAGTTAAAACACCTTTAGCGAATCCCAGCCAATGAATTTTGTGGCACTGCTTTGAGGGTGTGTGAATGTATTGTTGAAATTTGTTCGAGTAAATTGCTTTTGCAGAATGTGATGATATTTGGCGTGTGCATTCGTTGCATAATCTTGTTGGCGCAAGTAAACCAATTTGTCACTCAGAATGTCTCTCGTTCGTTTTCTGTTTGCTTATAATTGTGTCTATTAATTGATACTTTAATCTGTATTCCTTAGTAACAGCGGAAACGTTGAGTTGGTAATAAAGTATATCTACATGCGCCTTCTGTGTGTACAAAGCTGGATTCACTATAGCAATGACACAAGTACAGACTGTTCTGAGTAGGTCGAAATTGCGAAATTATGTATTTTACGTGGATTTTCTTTTATTGTAACAAGTTGACAAACTCTGAATCTAATTCGATAAATTGTATTTCAAGTGTGACCAAGGGTCATTTCCTTTACGTGATTAAACAGGGTGGACTTATTTTAGCCCGAGGATTTGGAATGGCAAATCGGGTTAACGGACTAAACGAGTTAAGTAAACGGCCTAATTTTAGTCTGACCCCATTCCAAAACTACCACTAAACGGATTTAACATGCACGCTTATCATTAGCGTGCATATATAGTTAAGTCCGTTTAGTCCGATTAAAAAGCAGCGCGCTAAATGTTAAATCCGTTTAATCCGTCCGGAGGTTTTGGAGTGGCGTTTTTTAGCATAGTTTTTGAACCTTTTAGTCTGATTATAATTAACCCTTTAATTCGGTAAAGAATAGGCCCCAAGTTGGCCGTCTAAATTCAACCAACGACCAATTCCAAACAGTGTCGGATACTGTAGTGTCGGCCCTGCTGGAATGAAGCCGCTATCGGCCATTATTCCATATCCGGTACTGTTCGAAAAAAAAGATTGCTGGATTCTTGAAAGTTCCGGATATAGGATTGGCCTGGATTTTAATCGTATAAATCTATAAATAAATATAATACCTATAAATAAATAAAAAATATAATACCTATAAATCATAATTTCGACCTTGAGTTAACTTCTAATCTAATCCGTTTAATCCGGCCCTGATTATTGCAGTGGGCTTACAATGTCAGTATCCCTTTTCACGTCCATTGGGCTAAGCGAGGACAAAGCTCAGGAAACGCTCAAAAATCCCACGCTCTGCAAAACATTGCAGCAAATCATTGATGAAGTAAGCCCACTTGTTGGTGCTCGGATTTACAAATGGGGTTTAATTTTAGACTAGTTCTTTTGGAATGAAGTAGAATATTGTGATACAAATTAGTAGGAAAGGAATGTATAGAATAAGGCTCGATTCTTACTTATAGCCGTATGTCCGTTCTGCCGACAAAATGACGAAATAATGACGGCACAGGCGCTGGCTGATCCACCGCACTAGGCTGCTAGTGACGTCATTCTGCAGGCTGAACGTACATAAGTATGAATCGAGCCGTACAAATATGGGAAAAACAGCTTGCTGTTATATGCGCATTATATGAATTTCGCTGTGCCTGTGGCCTGTGCCTGTGAGATATTGAAACAGAATTCAAAGGCACAGGCTCACAGGCGCACAAATTTGTGGACCTGTGAGTTTATTGAAACGGGCTGCTGATGTCAAGCGGAGTCCATTAGTGTGAAAATTATTCGAATCGGCCCAGTAAATTCTAAATTCCAGACGGGAGGGATAACAGAAAAGACCCGAATATTGTATTGTATTGATAGTTAAATGAGTAGAATGCATAGAATATTGCAATAAAGATTAGTAGAATGTCTCAAGGTTCAGTAATGTATGGTCTGACTTGTGACTGGAACACCCCCTAGAGCCCGGTCGTCTACTTGTTTAGGCGTCTAAAGTGTCGCCAAATGGTCTAGACGGGCCCGTGGGAAAGTTCCTGTACCAGACAGCCAGTCGCCTCAAGCCCCAATGCCACGCCCACCTTCCTTTGCTCATTAAGCACATTTGCACTAACAATATTAAGCATGAAGTGCAGTTCGCGGGTATGTCTGTTATAGTATCTATTTTAATGAGACTGAGACATTCTTTTTCGTAAACAAGTTTTTAGTCATTGGTGAAGTCTGATATGGTTCAACTCTGAGTCGGCTCAACGCATATAATTGGCTGATATTGTTTTGGGGGTTGTCAGTTTAAAGCTTAAAACTCAGACCGTGTGACTTTTAGGTGCCTATTTTATGTGTCATTAAGACTGCTTAACGAAATCTTTTGCAAAATGTTTCGCCGCAGATGTAATATAGTTTACCTCGCCTCTTTACTGAAGTACTGTTACCAGTTGTGTTTCAGCAGTCTAGTCTGTGTGAAGCTTAATCGGATTATTTTTCCTTATGTCAAATTTAAGTTTAATCCCCTAAATCCAGCTTTGCGTAGCCTTGACATTATAATGACTTTTTAGCCGCCTTAGATTTTCTGTCCCATCACCAGCTGAAGCCTTTCTCTGAGTCGGAATTCGAGCAAGCCTGTGGGATCGGTATCGAGGTCACTCCGGAAGATATTGAAGATGCCGTAAGTCGGACTGGAGTTTTGATGTAAATGCTAAGCTGATGTTTGTGTGCGATTTGACGAAATCGATTCAACTGGAACCAAGCCACAGACTTGAGTTAAATCAGGAGTACATAATAGTGTCTCACTCTTTATAGAAGAAGAGTGAGACACTCTCCTTTCTGCCTGTGTTATAGCGCCGGCGCAGATGCACTGGTCGTTTTGAAGCCACATGTTGCCGTTTTATGCAACATGTGGCTAGCCAATCAGAAGCGAGCTTTGCTTGTGATTGGCTAGACGCCTCTGCACGTGCTCCAATCAGCACGCAGGCGGCTTCACGTGCTATTGCCTGAAAATTGTCAAAAACACATTTAACTTACCAGTTAGCACATACTAGCAATAATCCATGAAAACGGTGATAAAAATGTAGGCAAAACAATTCGGAACAAAAAACCCAACCCGACCGATCATGGCAAAATTTAACACTGAAATGGCTGTAATGGCGGCCAGTGCGTTGATTGGAGCACGTAAGGCCGCCTGCGTGCTGATTGGAGCACGTGCACAGGCGTCTAGCCAATCAGAAGCAAAGCTCGCTTCTTATTGGCTAGCCACATGTTTCATAAAATGGCAACATGTGGCTTCAAAACGACCAGCGCATCTGCCTGCGCTAAAACAGGCAGAAAGGAGAGTGTCTCACTCTTGTTCTTAAGAGTGAGACACTATTATGTACTCTTGGTTAAACTTATTTGGTGGAGACTGATCGTTAACAGATCGTTTGGAAAACTAAAAGTAGTTTCTACTTTCTAGATACTTCGCGTTAAAATTTGCGCTTTGAATGGACGCGGAAGGGGGCTACATGGTTCCCTGATTTCGTTCTTTTGTCCGTGGACACCCAGAAAAAAATAGTTGTATATTTGGGGAACTGTTTTGGCGGTCAGAAAAGGGTTGGGGGCTGACAAGGTTGAGGGGGTGGGGGGGGGGGGTGCCCGCCTTCCCTAAAAGGTTGTGGATGGATACCCCCCTATGTGCTTTTATGCTTACATTCAGCTTGTTGTTGTGAGTATCGCACTACTATAATCATTTTGTTTAATTGTAAAGTCTGACAAAAACTAGATGCGCCACTTATATACTTATTTTAGACGCGTGACTTCTGCGACTATTTGCTGTACTCTTGATAGTCAAAATCCGTTCTTTTCGCAACGAAATCACATGTTTCGTTTTCTAAAGTGGTGCAGTTATTTTTTGTTAGACTTTAGTACATAGTTGCCAGGATTTAGTTTTCCTGTCAACTACAGCCAGGTGATTGTATTGGTTGCAGGTAGCCCAGGTGTTGGCCAGACATGCGGATGAAATCAAAGAGGAGCGTTATACCTACAATTTCGGACGCCTGATATGTTCGTTTTGTCTTTAAGTTACACCCAAGCTCTGCTAAAGTATTTAAAGATCTGGTAATAACCATAAAGTACGGCGGAAAGTTTCGAGTTTGTCTGTTTTCTGTTGATTTCAAGAATTATGTCTCCTTAATGAATTCCAAAGTACAATATGCAAATGAGCTGAAGCGTACACGAAAGTATGTAATTAGAGAGTACCATACTTGGGCTCTCGGTGTGGAGGGGTGGGGCTTGTCCCGAATTCTTCGAAATACCAGGGGAGGCTTGTCCCGACATTTCGAGGGCTTGAACTGGCAGACACAAAAATTGCCTATTTTTGCCTGAAAATGGGAAAATTTCTTGCGATTTTTTAGTTTTTTACTTACTTTTGAACCCTTTTACAGCAATCTGGGGCAACTTTTTAGTTTTCGGGCACCTTTTCTTCAGCATCAAGGAGGGGGAGTGGGGCTTGCCCCCTCGATGGGTTAAATCTGAAGGGGTAATTGTCACCGATTCAAGTCTGGGGATGGCTTGCCCCCCCCCCCGTGTATATACATCTGTAGATAGTACAATATGCAAATGAGCTGAGCCCCCTGTTTCAGCCGAGATCCGTCAGCTGGGCGCCCTGAAGTGGGCCGACGGCAAGACAGTGCGCAGTGAGCTGGACATGCAGGTGCTGGACTTGCTGGGCCCGAAAACACTGGACGACATCGAGCGAGTTAGTCCCCTCTTGGCTGCCCTCTGCTCCCCCGCCCCCCTCCTAAACCCCCAAGCACAAACCAATAACAAACTGCATGCTAAAAAAGTAAGCCCCCCCTTTGCCTGCTCCACTGCGCCCCCCCCCCGCTTTTTGTTAAGTATTGGGTGTTAGAGATCGTTAAAAGGACAGGGCTTAATAATGTCTGAATCAGAAGTTAAGTCTGAATCAAAAGTAATGTCTGAATCTGAAGTAATGTCTGAATCAGAAGTATATATGTCTAAATCCGAAGTTAAGTCTGAATCAGAAGTAAAGTCTGAATCAAAAGTACTGCCTGAATTAGAAGTAATGTCTGATTCAGAAGTATTGTCTGCACCAAAAATTGAAGTTTGAATCATAAGTAATGTCTGAATCAGAAGTAAAGTCTGAATCAGAAGCAGTGTCTGAATCAGAAGTAAGTTTGAGTCAGAAGTAATGTCTGAATCAGAAGTAAAGTCTGAATCAGAACTGAAGTTTGAATCAGAAGTAAAGTCTGAATCAGAAGTAATGTCTGAATCAGAAGTAAAGTCTGAATCAGAAGTAAAGTCTGAATCAGAAGTAATGTCTGAATCAGAAGTAAAGTCTGAATCAGAAGTAATGTCTGAATCAGAAGTAATGTCTGAATCAGAAGCAGAGACAAAACAGAAGGCATGATTTTATCAGCTACTCGCATTGCTCTTGATGGCTGAAATATTTTGTTCCTTTTGTTATGAAATACATGTTTCGTTTTGATCTTATTTCGACGAAAGCATTTAGACGGCACGGCTAAGAATTATGTTCCGTCGTCTTCGTGACACGGTGATAGTCTTGTTTTTTGTGTTGCTTGCTCGCTTGCTCATTGTGTTTTTTGTTGCATGGATTCCGCGGATTAGAATAAAGTTTCATAAAAATAATATTACAAGTCTCTCCGCAGTTTTCTTGTTTCAGCTTTATGTAGGATTGGCTCACGTTACATTACATTTTTTGCTGTACATTCATAGGCTGGGAGCTGTGACTCACAACGCACGTTTATACGCTGTCTAAGACTATACGTCGTCTAAGACATGTTTTGTGATTTCCAGCATTACAATTATAGTATGTTCGGTCAGCTGATTAAAATAATATGAAAAATCGCCAGTAGGCCACAACGGGTTGCCGACCGGTAAGGGACCCTCTATTCTAGGCAGAAGACCCTCTATTCTACGCAGAGGACACTCTATTCTAGGCAGACGACCCTCTATTCTAGGTAGAGGACCCTCTATTCTAAGCAGAGGACCCTCTATTCTAGGTAGAGGACCCTCTATTTCTAGCAGAAAACCCTCTAAAGGCAGAGAACCTAGTGTTCGAAGCAGAAAATCATCCATTCTTGGTAAAGAACCCTGTAGTCTAAGCGGAAGACCCTCTATTCTAGGCGGAGAACCCTCTATCCTAGTCAGAGGACCCTCTATTCTAGTCAAAGGACTCTCCATTCTAGGCAGAGGACCGTCCATTATAGGCAAAAGATCGTGTATTTTCGGTAAAAAACCTGATATTTATGTTCAGGGACCCAAATTACCCACAAAAACCCCAAAATTTCAATTTCGAAAATTTGAACCCTTAGAAGGGGGTACCCTGAGGGGATCATAGGGGTACCCGGGAAGCTCCTAGACAAAAATTGACTCCAGATTCGTGTTCAGGGCTCCAAATTACCCCTAAAAACACCAAAATCTCAAATTCGAAAATTTGACCCCAGAGGACCCCCTAGGGGGGGGGTACCCTAAGGGGGTCATAAGGGGGTCCAGGGGGGTCCTGGGTAAAAAATAACCACAGATTCGTGTTCAGGGGCCCAAATTACCCCTAAAAACACCAAAATCTCAAATTCGAAAATTTGACCCCCGAGGACCCCCTAGGGGGGTACCCTAAGGGGGTCATAGGGGGGTCCAGGGGGGTCCTAGGTAAAAAATAACCCCAGATTCGTGTTCAGGGGCCCAAATTACCCCTAAAAACACCAAAATCTCAAATTCGAAAATTTGACCCCCGAGGACCCTCTAGGGGGGGTACCCTAAAGGGGTCATAGGGGGGTCCAGGGGGGTCCTAGGTAAAAAATAACCCCAGATTCGTGTTCAGGGGCCAAAATTACCCCTAGAGACAGTTTTTTGTCCAAATCCTTGAAACAAATTTTTTCAAGTTCACAAGGGTCCCCCCTTGTGTTCCATCGTTTTCGGGGGTCACGTGACCCGGCCCCCCGTGGGGTCAGGGGGTCACCAAGGTGGGGGGCACAACTACTCATAGGGGGGGTCCCCCACCAAAGTTTGGGACCAATCCCCCCAGTAACTTCAGATAAAAACGAGTAACAAACTTTTGCTAACAGGAAAAAAAAACAACAGGATTATGAATACAATGGGTTGCACCCCTGCTTCGCTGGGGGTCGGCAACCCAAAAAAATCACGCTAGCATCTGCGGTTGATTTTTGTATTCTTATGAAAGTACATACGGCTGTTAGTATGAATCGACCCTAATTCACTGTTTGTAGGAAAATGTTTTGTTTGTAGGAAAAGGCAGCTAAGTCAAAAGGAGATGCAGCCGGGGACAAGAAAACGGGCAAGAAAAATGAAAAGGCTGAGAAAAAAGGAAAAGAAAAAGAAAAGTCTGTAACGCCCGAAAAACAAAAAGGTACTGCGATGGGCGATGAGGTTTACTGGCAAACTAAAGTCTGACCAAAAATGGCTGAACACGTAGACAAAACAGGTGGCGTGTATTTGTGACTACTCGCTGTGCCCTTGATACGTTCTTTTCATAGTGAAATCGCGTGTTTCTTTTTGTCTCAAGGTCCAGCAATTTTTGGTTAGACTTTAGTCTCGAAACATGACAGCTTGTTGATTCATATGTGTGCTAATATTGTTTCATGGTCTTGACGTGTGAGAATTATTAACTAAATATTATGCGGCTGTAATGAACACGACTGAGTTCGAATTACTCTATCTTTAATGTCAATTCGTACGTGCCACCTTATATCCGTTCATTCGTCCTAATTACGAATAAATAACGATCTGCACTTACGTTCCGCCCCATAGGACGCTTTGATTTTTGTAATTTTGCCGACTGAACAGAACAGAACTGGTTGTAAGTATGAATGGAGCCTTACATATTATAATTTCAGAGGAGCTGGGAGCGAACAGTATTGCGGAGCTGATGCGAAACAAGGTGCACTTGCACAGACCCGGCGAGAATTTCAAGACGGACGGCTATGTCAGCACGCCGCACACACAACGACTGCTCAAACAGCATCTCAATGAAACTGGCGGAAAGGTGCTGTGTTTTGTGCTGCAACAGTTACAGCACGCCGCTAGCTACACTATGTTTTGTCCTCTTCATAATCTTATTATGGTTAATGTCTGTGAATTAGCTACGGCTGATTCGTTCAATGGCTCAAGTGAATCGTTCATAACCTGTTGGAGACTAATTGTAGTCTTGTTGTCGTTGTCGACAGTATTTTTTTAGTCAGATATTTCTCATTGAATGCGTATGACTAGTTTTTCAGCGTATGAATGAAGTCAGGACTTGTTGTTATGGCACGCTGCTTAAGCACTAAATTATTACATATCAAGTAATTACCTAATTAATTATCACAATCGTTACCAGTGGAAGACTTGTAGTCTGGTGTCACCGGTCCCCTGGAAACGTAGCCATTGTTTTGGTGTTGCAGGTGGTCACTCGCTTTCCCCCCGAGCCCAACGGTATTCTCCATATCGGACACGCGAAGGCTATCAACATTAACTTTGGATATGCCCAGGTTAGATTTCCATGTGTGCGCAGACTCATTGGGTGAGAAAAAGTTCATAAAAGTGGTTTTACTAAACCATGGTCTTAGCGCAACTTGAAATTTGAAACCTGCAGCACAGCAGGTGCTAAAATTTTAGCTGAGCTAAAACCATGGTTTAAGAAAATCTACGAAATTCGTAACGAATCGGGCTGTATTTCGTAGTGAATTGAATATTGGGTTGATATTCAAAAAAAGGCGTTTTTAGACTCGGTCTAAAACTTTATTTTTGAATGAAATAAAACTTTGTAATGAATTATTCTAGGTGCCTTTCATATAATCGCGTTTCGACTTAGACCGAGTCTAAATTAAACGCGCTTTCTGAATCTCATCCATTGGGTTGATAATCCCAAAATGTGTTCAACTTCAAAGACCGAAAATTAACCTGTTTCGTTTGATTCATTATAGAAAATAATCGTCCCTAAGAGTTAAATTTATTCGATCACTAACACAGCATAATATTATGACTAAAGTAGCACTCTAGAGTTCTAAACATACGTGGGCAGCTAGTGAATTCTGGGGGGTGGGTGCGGAGCAACTTTTCCGGCAATTTTTGCTTCGTGAGCCACTAATTTTTGCTTCGTGAGCTACCTTCAAAACATTCGGGGGGGGGGAGGGGTTGAAGCACCTGTGTGGGGGGTGAGGATGCCTTCTTGCCTTCTTTCTCCAAACCCCCCCCACACCCATGTATGCTTTGAAAATTTGTCGCGTACTTCAGTTATCTTCAAGCCGTTTAACTTTTGATAACAATATATAGTTATTAATCAACAATGACTTTCAATTTAATCCACTAAATCCTATTTTTAATTAAGGCCCTGTGTGTGTGTGTTTTAGGCTTACGACGGTCACTGCTATTTGCGCTACGACGACACCAACCCAGAGAAGGAGGAGGAGAAGTTCTTCACGGCCATCAACGACATGGTTCACTGGCTTGGTAAAATACGGATTAATTCAGGATTAGAGGAGATTAGATTAACCTAAAAATATGGACTAAACGGATTAAAATTTGTTGGGCAGATAACTGGTGACATTGACTGTATTATACTTGTTTGACAAAACTTGCCATAGGCAATATTGCACTAATTGTGGACAAGTTTTAGTCATAGGCCGCTGGGTGGGCAGTTCTCTTGAATTTGTTTAGGAACAAAAGGGCAAGGATCATAAGGACAAGCATAGCTGATACTGTGTAATGTTTTGCCCTTAGGCTACAAGCCGTACAAGATCACCCATTCGTCGGACAACTTTGAGCGTCTATACGCACTGGCCAAGGAATTAACCCGACGCGGTCTGGCCTTTGTCTGCCACCAACGAGCCGAAGAACTGAAGGGATTCGATCCCTCGCCGTCGCCGTGGCGTGACAGACCCGTGGAGGAATCCTTGCAGCTGTTTGAGGTGGTGTATTTAGCTTTGATCATGTCTTGTGCGTAAGAGAGGTTTGATAGTTCATAGTTGTCCGGATGTTCGTAATAATTATTGTCTGTGAAAGTCCGTATTAAGCCCGGTTCACTGGCATATTCTTAGGCAAAATTTTATGGGGGCCCGGGGCCCCAGCCCCCCCCCCCCCGCTAAAAATATGAAAGGTTCATACTAATTGTCCTTAATGGACACGGGGACAGAGATAAGGACAAATTTCGGTCAGCGGCTTTGAAAAATTAACTAATGCGTTTGAGATAAATATTTGTATACAGCTAGAAGGCGATCTCAACTATCGTCATGCAGAAAAAATGGCATATTTGGTTATGCAGTTTTACTGAAATCGCTAAGTGACAAAACGATAGGATAAGGACAAAGACACAATATGAACCGGGATTTAAGGGCTGTCCTGGACCGGGTTTACGGAAACCATTTGTACACGTAAATTTACTTCGCGCACTGCAAAATTTTGCAAAACTTGTAGTTACATAATATTGTAATATACTGTTTGTATTTTTAGGACATGAAGAATGGCAAATTTGATGAGGGCGAGGCGACGCTGCGAATGAAAGTGACCCTTGAGGAAGGAAAGACGGACCCCGTGGCCTACAGGGTCAAATATGTGGCCCATCATCGCACCGGCAACACTTGGTAATATGGCCCAGTCAATGTTCTTCCGTTGAAAGAAAAAAATGAAAGAATTAGTAAGAAAAAAGAGAAGAAATGGAGTCGCTGAAAATCGAACCCGGGCCGCTTGCGTCGACGACAAGAATGCAAACCACTACACCATAGCCCCCAAGTCTCATAGGCCCTATTTCGCATTTAAAACATTTAGGGGATGTCAGAAAAAGTTTTCTCATTTATTTTGTAATTTGGACTGATGGCTTGCAAATGCATAAAGTATCCTTAAACTATTTGCCAAATTCGTGATTTTGATACACTAAGGCTGCACTGCACCAAATCGGATCGATTGACGATTGGCTTAAACTGATTTTGCTCAGGCTTAAAAATCCTTGAATCGGTTCAAGTGCACGCTGCACTAATGAGGATTAGCATAGTTGGCGCTTAAGGTTTAGTATTTGAAAACAGCTTTAACCGCGATTTAGCTGGTATTTAACTATTTATTTATCTTAGATATTTAACTGGAGTTTAGCTCCAGCTGAAACTAGAGTTAATCTGATTTGGTGCAGTCCACCGTTAAGTGTAACGAAAGTGCAAAAATTAGCCATGTCTCACCGAAGTATTTTAGTAGATATGTTGCAGACTATGTATTGTTGCAGGTGCATTTACCCGACCTACGACTTCACCCACTGTCTGTGTGACTCCATGGAAAACATCACACACTCACTGTGCACTAAGGAATTCCAGTCCAGGTCTATACACCATGTCATTTGCATATTATTATTGGATTGAAAAATTAGGATGTTTGAAAAGTTTTAGTGTGTAAAAAAAGTACTCGTAAGGTAGCGCTCAGCAACAAAACTCATGTTTGGCGCTCAGCTCATGCAATAAATAGCGATACCAATTTAATTGTATATCAAAGAGACATCAAAAAAACCTATTTACAATACAGGTCAGCACTTTAATGTGAATGTGTCACATTTTATGACCATGTCGAATTTCCTATTCACACTAATTTTGTTTTTGACCTAGCTCAGCGAAACTTCAACCGATTTTGATGATCTTGGTATCAATAGAAAGATCTCTCAAAAATCTAGACGTGATTGATCTTCGATTTTTCATTTTTATTTTTGATTTTGCAAAAAATCGATTTTTCAAAAATCAGTCGTGTTTGAGCGACTACAAAAAGTGCTGCGGGCCAAAATTTAAAAATCGAAAAACTTTCACGTCTGCATTTACATTCTTTCTTTCATTGTGCAAATTTTCAACTCAATCGCTAACGGCAGCTGGGACCCAGGTCCAAAAAAAGTAGTCGATTTCGCTACGCAAAAATGTAAGGTTTGCCCACACGTTTCACTTTTTCAAAAATTAGACCTTTCCTAGGACTGCATATTTCCGTTGAAAAAGTTACAAAAAGCCATACTCAATTTGTTAAGAAATTAAATCAAAAATTTGACATTTTCGAAGATTTATCAGTTTTGTAGGTTTTTCATTTTGGATTTGCTATTTTCACGACCAAATAACTCAGCAAAACTTCAACGTATTCTTAAGTTTAATACATCAATTTAAAGCTAAGAAACCGCATATTTCAATGATATGAGTAATCATTTTATATGGAAACAAAATTTTTTTGTTACAAACTACAAAATTGTCCAAAAAATTTTAAAAAAATTTTTTATCACAATATGCACATCAAATGAAAGCTATTTTCATTTTGAACAACTTTCCTTCAAGACATTATGGTCAAAAATGTCGCTGAAAAAAATTAAACGCCAAAGTCGGTTCCCCTGAGCGCCACCTTAATATAAAATGCCGCGTTGAAAGGGCTCTCTGGAACTTCGACATGCTTTTCTTATAAGATTCGTGTTTTACTTGTCAAATATTTCCCTTCAAATTTGCTAATAATGTACAATTCGTCCTATTTGTGTGTATCTGTTAGGCTAAAGTCCGGTTCATACTTGTCCTTATCCTTGTCCCTGTCGTTTTGTCCCTAAGCGATTTCAGAAAAACTGCATAGCCATTTTTTTGCATAGCGATTGTTGAGGTGACTTCTAGACCGTATACAAATATTTAGCTCAAACGCTTGTGTCAATTTTTCACAGCAGCTGGCCTAAATTCGTCCTTGTCCCTGTCCCTGTGTCCTCAAGGACGACTATTTTAATCGGGTTTTAATGCATACTTGGCTGGGACTTAAGCTGGGTTTTTAGTTTTGTTTCAGACTTGGACAAAATCAAATTGACATTAACAGATCTAGTCAAAAGACGGCTATAGCGCTGATAACTCCTGATAATTCCTGAGGCGTTGTATTACAGAAGTACCAAATCGCTGAGGTTTCCTATAGGTTTTGTATAGGTTTACAACAAGATTACTACTGGCTCATTCACAAAATCGATACAACGTTTGTTCACCAGGGGGAAACCCAAAAATTGTCAAAGCCGCATATTATAATCATATAACGTCATATAAATTATGACAATCTGCTATTATTTCAGACGCTCGGCTTACTATT
Source organism: Trissonchulus sp. WLG1_4 (assembly GCA_030248245.1). Classification (NCBI taxonomy): domain Eukaryota; kingdom Metazoa; phylum Nematoda; class Enoplea; order Enoplida; family Ironidae; genus Trissonchulus; species Trissonchulus sp. WLG1_4. The sequence goes on from JASANF010008616.1 coordinate 26,064, forward strand.
GGCTGTGCAACGCGCTGGACCTCTACTGTCCGGTACAGTGGGAATATGGGCGACTGAACATGAACTACACTGTCGTGTCCAAGCGAAAGATACAGAAGCTCATCACTAAGGGAATCGTTAGGTAGACATGCACAAGCTCTGACATTGATACAAGTGGAATTACTTGAGCTATGAGGATACTTTTGTGTACTCTTGGTAGTACGACCTTTTCTATAAGAGTGAGACACTGTTCTGTACTCTTTCTTTAAGAGTAAGAGTAAGACACAGTTATGTACTCTTGGTTATACTATCTTTTGTTTGAAAGTGAGACACTATTTTGTACTCTTTCTATGAGAGAGACACTATTATGTGCTCTAGGTAGTACTATCTTTACTATAAGACTGAGACACTATTATGTACTCTTGGTAGTACTGTGTCTTTTCAGAGAATGGGACGACCCTCGCCTGTTCACTCTGACTGCTTTGCGACGTCGTGGCTTTCCCCCACAGGCCATCAATAACTTTGTCGCCAAGGTATATAACTGTTAACCTTGCCAAAACGACTTTGATTATAACCTCAGCAGTTGATTCGGAATTCCAAGTTCGACGGAGGGATACATAAACTAGGCATTTCAATAATTGATACTCAAGCATTGTTTTAGATTGTTGGCGTTAAAATTTTTATGGGTGTGAAGTGAAAAGTTTTTTGTTGTTATCTGTGATTGTGCCGATGTTTTTGAAACAAGAATTCGTCAGAATTGCGTTGACAGTCGTTGAACATAAAGCAGTGGTGTTTGAAGTTTGCATCAGGCTTATTGAAGAAAAATTTAGTCTCAAAACATCACTCACGCTGCAACAGTTGACTAAACATCTTGCTTACGGACAAACGGACATGCTTACGGACAAGTATGCAAATATAGGCTTGCTAGTGGTGTGTTTGATTGACAGATGGGCCTGACAGGAGCTCAGACGGTAGTGGATCCGGCCATGCTAGAGGCTAGCGTCCGCGATGTGCTAAATAACACTGCGCCCAGGTGGGTTGGGCTTCAACAGTAATTGATGTACAACTAAAAATGTTGTGGTTATTCTGGTGGTAGGTATAATTTCCAAATTGTGGACCGATTTACTGAGGATAAGAACATGAAAATGAAAGGAAATGTTTTAGTGCAGTTTTGGTTGAACATGGCACATTGTCTGCAACGGTGGAGTATATTAAGATGGTGTATACTTATATATATTGCGTTACTAAAATTTGATTCACACTAAATTCTCAAAATACAGAGACAGAATGAAAGACAAAAAATATTGGTCAGGTGTAGTGAAGCAGTGTCAGAAGCTTTCTCTGATTTTTTGCATTACATGATCTGGGTAGGGCCTCTATGTGGTAATTATTTGTCTCATAGAATTAGATCTTTAGAATACTTTAGAGTAAAGTAAAAGTAAAGTAAAAAGGTTTACTTCAAAAATAACACATTGCGGACATCGACGAAAGAAAAAGAAACAAAACAAAGGATACAAAACTGGAAATAATGAATAAACACAAAACAAAAGCTATAAAACACTTGCATAAATTTTATCATCAAAATTTGTATAATCTTAAAAATCGCATTAGAGATTAGAGAAATATAACTTTAGGATTAAAACTACCCATAGAATTTTCTTGGAATAAAGACAACACTATAGGGACAAGGGACATTATAGGGACATTTAACTTTGTGCTCCACTTTGTGCTGTGCTACAGAGCGATGGCCGTGCTGTCCCCCCTGCGGGTCCGCATCACCAACGTCCCTCCGGACGCCCCCCGCTCCGTCCCGGTCCCGGACTTCCCTGCCGAGCCCGCCCGGGGTCTCCACTATGTCCCATTTGACAACACCCTCTATATCGACCAGTCTGATTTCCAGGAGGTAAGGATAGATTAGTGTGCACGTCCATACATGATGTAACGGAGTCAAAATTTTGGGGTGGCTTCTCCGGCCAAATTTTGGGGACCCCCCTGATCGACCAAAAATGCCCTAAATTTTGCACAATTTTGTAAACTTTTCCAAAAAAGTGCCATTTTTATTTTTTACTAGATTGTGCCCACATTATAAGGACCCTCCCCCCGGGCACAAGTTTTGGGGGTGGTCCCCCCATCCTCCCCTGATACATGGATGTTCACGTCTCCTTAAATGTGACGGTAACGGGTCGAAATTTTGAAGGGCCATTGTGGACAATTTGGGAGAACCTTCTTCTCCTCTGATTGATTAAAAATATCGTTAGTTTTACTAAATTTTCGAAAAAGTGCCATTGTTGCACATTTTCGCTCAAAATTTTGGCACCCTGTTTTGTGCATCGATGCACCAAAAGTACGCAATTCCATGCAACAAGAGTATTGTTGTGGTCTATCTAAACTATGCTATTCTTCAACTGTATTAAGAGTACTGTGGTTTATCTAAGCTATGGTATTGTTCGCCTGCATTAAGATAAGAGTATTGATGTTGCAGACTGCTAGCCGGGGATTCAAGCGACTGACTCCGGATCAACCAGTGGGCCTGAAACATATTGGTCTAGTTATTCGGGTCACCAAAATCGTCAAGGTAGGGTATTGCATTATCAGCGCAGTGTTTGAAGCTTTTTATTAATTACTTGATTTTCAACAGTGTGCCGTCGCAAGTGGCTTGATTAAAGTCTGACCAAAAAATGCTGGACCCTGAGACAAAAACAAACACGCGATTTCATCATGAAAAGAACGAATTCTCGGCATCAAGAGTACTGCGATGAGTCATTAAAATCAGGCCACCTATTTTGTCTCAGGGTTCAGCAATTTCTGGTCAGACTTAGTTCGTAATAATTTTGCCAGCTGAACGGACAAACGGCTGTAAGTATGAAACGACCCTAAGCCCAGAGTGACCTCTCCACCTTGAGCACCTTGAGACCAGTTTGATTTTGTACTCTTAGAACAGCGCCGGTCGCATTGAATGCCTGGAGGTTGAGAGTGAACCGGTCAGCCCGGACAACAAGCCCAAAGGGTTCATCCCAGTGGGTCGCTCAACCCATCCGCTCCCAAGTCAGACTCTATCAATCATTGTACGTACTCTCATCACTGAATACAGCTGTGTAAACTGGTGCGCTATGTTCAAGTATGACTAAGTCCTATATCCGGCATGTTTGTAAAAATCCGGTACCCTTTTTTCCCGATTTGTGCCGGATATGATATAATGACCCTGCGGATTCCAAGAAGCTCCAAGGTCCAAGAGTAATATTCCGTATCCGGCGCTGTTCGGTAATAATGGCA
>JASANF010008620.1:0-15148 GCA_030248245.1 Trissonchulus sp. WLG1_4
GAGTGTGACCGCCAAAACGATAGGTTGCTTGATTTATGCAATTATCATACTTTACTTATGCTTGTGATTTTCGTTTTATTTTTCTCCATTTTAATTTTGCTCTAATCTATTTTATTTTCGTCATGTTGTAGACTTCCAGAAAAAGACCCCGCGGCTCTTTGATGCAAAGTTATGAATTAGTCAAAGAACTTTTTTATTACCAATTTACGATCGCTTTCACGCCGAGCTACATTCATGGCATTCTATGACGGTCGGCAAGGTTTTGGATACCGTACAGCATTTTTGGAGGACTGCAGTATATACACCGTTAGGTTGTTTTAAACTGTTGTATATTATTGTATAGTGTTGTATTCTCATGACTGACGTATGTGTATGTGTGTGATTTTCAAATGTAGAATCTGGACCTGTGCTGGAAGATTGTTTATACCAAGAGTACATAATAGCGTCTCACTCTATATAGAAGAAGAGTGAGACACTCTCCAGCCTGCCTGTGTTCTAGCACAGGCACATGCGCTGGTCGTTTTCAGGCTACATGTTGACATTCTATGCAACATGTGACTGGCCAATCAGAAGCGAGCTTCTATTCTCTGATTGGCAGACGCCTGTGCACGTGCTCCAATCATAAAACGGGATAGGAATAAAGGTTAATAACTCATTACTTATTCATAGTCTGCTTGTAAAACATTAAAAAAGGTTTGCAAATACCTTTGGGGATATTTTGGCGAACTTTCAGCGAAATTGATTGAGAAACTCTGAAGAAATTCAGAAAAGTTTATATCTCAAAAGTTTCCGAATCAATTTCGCTGAAAGTTTGCCAAAATATCCCTAGAGGTATTTGCAAACCTTTTTTAATGTTTTTGCAAGCAGACTATGAATAAATAATGAGTTATTAAGCTTTTATTCCTATCTTAATGCTTATCAACGCATCAGCGATTATATACTAAAGTGTGTTACGCAGGGAATCTGCGCGCTGATTGGCCAGTGACATGTTGCATAGAATGTCAACATGTAGCCTGAAAACGACCAGCGCATCTACCTGTGCTAGAACACAGGCAGGCTGGAGAGTGTCTCACTCTACCAATTAGCCCGGATTATTCTGGTAGAGCCTGATGCTATTTCTCCTTATATTTTTTGTCACTTCTCATCTTTCTTTCTACTCTCTCCGTTAAAATAAACTTGTTAGCAACTGGTCGATTTTGACCGCTATTATTGTCAATTTTTTTTGAAAATCGGGTTGCATCTCTCAATTCTCAAAGACATGTGTGCCTGTCCCTGTACTTATTGTTGATATTACTGTTAAACACGTTATTTTTCATGCGAAATCTTTGCCACATAGCAACGAAATACTTAATGTTTTTAGCATTATTCACAATTTTGTATTACCGTGCGTTTTTGCAACTTTGCTATATATTTTCATCATAGTCAAACAAATTGACTTTGGTTCACAAAAAGTTGCTTAAGTTTAGTCATCGATCACAAAAGCGATTCGAGTACCTAGACTTTCTATTGCATTTATTTGGCGGTCAAATTCCATTCAGGCTGAGTTGAAAGATCAGCCTCTTTTGTAAATCGAGTATATTATGAATTTGTATGTTTTGCTTGCTTAGCTTTAGCTTCTGTCCACGTCAGTATTGCATTGCTCAACGGGTTTTTATTAAGTAATGCAGTGTTATTTATTACGGCATCAAGAGCATACATAATAATAGTCATGAGCAGTAAATTTTAGGGTGCGTAGGTTTGTGTGCTCTTGGTACGGAGTGTATCATAAGCAATTTTGACCTTTAATTTGACTTGAAGTGCTGCACTATTTATTTTATGGTTTATTTATGTACATTGAAAGTTATTTTTTGTCAATATTAAGGTATATTTATGGTTTAAACTTTACTTGAATTTCAAGTCGAGCCAAACTTTAGCATTTTGGACGATCTTTAGCAGTCCTGTAGAGTCATTAACGATTAATGTCTCGTCGTCGAAGTAATACATTAGGTACTTGTTAAGTAGATTTTATTGACGAAGTTTTTTCTACGCAACCAAGTGTTAGGCAATATTAAATTGGTAAAATTCAAACTTGTGCTTAAAATTCGATACATTTGTTTTATGTAGTTTGATTATGCATTATTACAATGTTTAGGTATTATTCTGTATAATCTTACCTTGTAAATGTTCAATTTTTTGTTGTCATAGGTTTTATTTTGTTGTTGTACATACATGCATAGTTGCTGAGTTATTTAAATGCTGTAGATATCATATAATGTTTCAGTGTATACTGTATATAACCGCATATTAGGTGTTTAAGTTTTAGTTAGAAGGAGTCTAATAAAAACATGCAACATCGAACTAAAATCTTAATTTATATTGTTCCCAAATTGACAGATCTAGGTACTGGTCATCTGTTTGACACCTTTATGGAACAAAACTTTTGTTGAATAAACTTAATTTTGATATTTGTTGAGCATCATAGAATTACACTGTGTTTGAGCTAAAAAACCTTGGTGACATTTCTGTCTGATTAACATTATTCAGGGGAGTCAGTGGTATATATTCTGGTTTTGTGTGGTTATCGTAACGTATGTAGTGCCTGCTTTTCTCAGAGAAGTAAGAAATAGACTTAACAACCAAATTTCCTATTTCTCTGGTGGAAAAGTGGGCCCCATGATTATAACAGAGCGGGAGCTTCTTTGTACAGTGCTTTACGCTTTAGTGTGTTGCAGTGCTGCTTTTCATTGCCGCAATTATGTATGTTTTATGTACTCCTTTCAGCAAACTGATACAGTTAATAAAGTAGCAACGCTGTTTCTAGCTTTTTGTAAATTGTATTGTGACCGGACCCGACTTAAAGTTTTGCGTTGATTTTAGGGAAAACTCTCACGTAAAACGTGAGTTAAATTTTTCAGCTAATATAAAGTCATCGACAGTAAGGATGGATGGAGCATAATGCTGTTCAGCTTATTTAGCAGGGAAAAGCGTACTCTCCCGTTTTTGTATGCACGCTTTTCAAGGAAAACGCCAAGTTCATGGAACGACTGCGCGAAGGACACGTGAGTACCACGTCAGAACGCTTCTGCGCATTCTGAATTCTGATGCAACAGATTAGGCTCGATCCCGTTACAAAGTATTGCTCCTTGTATGCATGACGACTAGAATAGAAACACAACACAACTTAAACTTCGAAGTCAGAGAAAATGTACCAAATAAAGCTGCTGGAAGCCGAACACGTAAATACCTGGTACCTATGCCCCACAACAACTGAAGTCTGGCCAAAAAATGCTGGACCCTGAGACAAAAAGAAAACAACTGATTTCATAAAGAAAAGAATTTGCAGGCATCCAGAGTACAGCGAATAGTCACAGAAACTACAGCATCTGTTTTTCCTGGGGTTCATCAACTTCTGGTCAGACTTTAGTGCCAGCTTTTCTCAATACTGTCATGTTTTAATCCCTATCATAAAATACAACTGGAAACAGAACAACTAGCTTTTACTGAACACACCACACCAACAGACCAACGGCGTTTGTACAACCAGCGACCACAAAACAATGTACAATCACTCACAACGAGACCAGGAATACTAACAATAAACGGGTCACAAAGGACAACTAACCGTAGAAACTGCTGTAGGGAGGGAGTTTACTAAGACAGAAAAAACTGATTCTAATCTTCCTAATCGGACTAGGGTCGATTCTAATGGAAGGACGAATAATCAGAAAATTAACGTTTTAGTGACTCAGTTATTCTTAGGGAACGTCTGAACATAAGTCTTACGGTTGTTAATCGCAAAATATGACAATAAGCCTATCTAAGTAAAATGTCTTAATGAACCGTTATAAAGTTTGTTTGCACACTTTATACTATTGTAGTTTTAAAGTATCCGTTTTCCTGTTTAGGTTAAATTCACTTAGTCTGGAATACTACTAGCTGAAATACGGTAAGAATCCCAAAATACCCCGCAAATAACATTTTAACACAAGTTCATCCAAACAAAATCGTCCTCTGTATAAAAAATTAACATATGAAAGGCAAATACGAACAATCAAAAAAGACAAAAACCTATAATAAATAAAACCTAACATGAATAATAATAAAACAAGTACCTATAACTACAAGTCAATCGAGAAATGTGGAAACTGAAAGCAGGTACACGCATCGCACAGATATTAGTAAAGACCAGTTATACGGAACAGGTACAAACGAACGGTCCTATTAAACTTGAAAATTTTTCAAAATATGGCTAACATCTTATTGAAGTTTTGCTTAAAATTTTTATGAAAAAGAACAACATGGTTTTCGCATAAGTTAGATACTAGGAAAATCAACTGACGTTGTACGAACTGCAAATTTAAAAAAACAACAGCAAAAAATCACCAATTTATAGGCTACTTCAACAAATATTCAATGCCATGCGGCGTTCGTAAACTCAAAACAACTTCATTAAATTTAACTTTAGTTTAGTTTCCCACAGCAGCGTAGTAAAAAGTGCTACGATATTAAAAACTACTGAAATCAATTTGAAGAGGCTAGGATGATACTGCGCTGACATATTGATCAAGTCATCTATTTTAGTTGATCAAAGTTTATGAACATGCCACAGGGTCTGAAAACTTCAAGATTAATCTACACCAGGAAAGACTGAAAAAGACCAAACCCATTTAGCTGTGCTGAAGTCTGAAATACAGTGCAATAATAATTATCTGAGTTCAAAAAGCGCACAGTTACTCAGTGAAGTCCCTTCATATTCAGTATTCAATGTCGAACGTTTCTACAAAAGGGTTTGTCTCGTCAAATCGGGCATAGGAGTCAAAGCAACAATACGACATGGAACAGCCGAAATCTCAGTTAAATTAGACGCGTCTATAGAACTAATACTTCAGTAAGTGCGTACGAGCATTTAATAGCGGCAAACTTCGAATAAATCATGACCAGTTTTTTCGGATTTTTTTGTCGAATGACCAAACGATAGTATGCACTACTGAAGTATAAAAAACAAAAAACACACTGAAAAACAAGTCTGTCACGGCAGTGGTTGCATAATAAATAGGTCATAGGATTTACAACAATAAAAAATGAATTATCATTATACTGTTTAAAGTGCCTTCTTTACAAAATTGAATCAAGTAAGTCACCATAATTCCTTTTCGGCGAAATTTCAACGTTAATGATAACTAATATTTAAAGTGCCTGAAACTGTATTTTCTCAAAATGAAGTAATAGCACAACACAGATGGCTGCATTGATATGAAAACACAAGCACAGAAATATATATTATATATATATATATATATATATATATATATATTATATATATATATATATATATATATATATATATATATATATATATATATATATCTATATATCTATATATATATATACGCTGTGTGACTACCGTATAATACTACAACACAACATTAGGCTAAACAATAAAACACTGGACTAAATAATATTAAAACCAAAAAATCAACTAAAACAGACTATAATACAGTTATGCCATCAGAATGTTGCTCTCACAAAAGTGTTTACAATAATTAATTTCAGTGTTGACTACAGAATTCCTTAAAAAGGGGAAACTAATTTTTGGGGCAAGGCCAAATTCACATAAGTCAACTCTGTCAAAAAAGAAAAAACAAATTCGGTTATTTTGTTATCTTTTTGATATAGGCACTATCTCAACTCGAACATGAGCATTGCTTAAGGCCTATTCACACGAGGGCGCATGAGCGGGCGCATTGCATGGCGTACGCCATGGCGCATGAGCGGGCGCACACGCACACTTGCCTACTGCATTGTGTGAAATAATGCAGCAGACTGTGTGAAAACAGAATGCACCCGTTGACACAATGCACACAAGCACAATGCACACAATGCACACAATGCAGTAGGCAAGTGTGCGTGTGCGCCCGCTCATGCGCCCGCTCGTGCGCCCTCTCATGCGCCATGGCGTACGCCATGGCGTACGCCATGCAGCAAAATGAGCCCTGTGTGAATAGGCCTTTAGAAACAAAACGACAGTGACAAGTGATCTATGATCCGAGCTTAGAAAAAACTCGTAGCTAAAACCATACATGGGCGTGCGGAGGTTTTCACACCCCTCCCCAGATACCAAGTTCATCACGACGGCAAAATCGGTAGCTCACGAAGAGAAAATGGGCAGAAAATGACAAAAGTTGCTCCGCACTCCCCCTCTCCCCTGTGGCTCACAGAATTTGCTACCTGCTCACGTATGGCTAAAACGTATTTGGTCTATAAATACGGTGTGATATCAAACAGTCAAGTGAGAGCAACTGCATTATCGCATTTTAACGCATACGAAAATAGTCCGGCTACCTTATTTTATATGCTGCTGACTAATATTGTTTTAATCTCTTCAACCTAATTGACATTCATGATAAAACCTCAAGTTCCGAAAATTTAGCAAAATGTATTTATATGCTACAGTGGCAGACTCTTCCTATTGCTCTTGATACACTGAATGCCCAATTAATACTATATCACTATAATATGTTCGTGTACGTGTTTGTGCATGAACTAACAGTTGCAAAATACAAATACAACCATGTTTTTGCCATAAGCGCAGACTTTTTTGAGTCTACTTTGTTACCGGAATTAACTCGAAGCTTCAGTTAATCAAACCTTTGCATCCAGATATAACCTTTACAACCAACACAAGCAATTAAAAAATACATAAAACACTAAAAACGATAGCAAATATTGCCAAAAAAGCACAAACTATATACAGACAAGCTAAAAATACAAGTTAGTCAGGCATGTAAATAAAACACCAAACAGTACCTATATTTAACACGAAATTGCACTACAACTGGACTTATTTGAAGTTTGTAAAATAAGATCTATCAATACAATGAAACTGAATTAAATCATTGAGTCATCTGATTCCGACATTAGAATTTGCTTTAGCCTTAGTATGCTAAAAAACCTTAGTTCGCCAAAGCCACCTATAACAGCCCAAAGCTCAGCTCTAAATCCTCCAGAATAAAATATACACAAAGCAACAATATAATATATAATTATCTGACCAAGCTAGTCCGAGTATTGGTAGAAGAGCTACCAATTGTCGGGGAATAAAGGGCGTGGTCTTTTGGTAGTACGGTGGACGCTGTTGATTGGATAGGTGTTTTTCCAATCACAGGTGACGCAGTCAGTTCCGCACTATAGTCCGACTGCGTGGGGGAGTCGAATTCAGTCGTAGATTGCTGTTGTCTTGCACTAGACGCAATCAATTTTGGTCGATTCAGCATACTTGGATTTGTGCTCAGTTCTGGACTGCCCAACAGGGACGAGCCATTAGTCTCTCCTTCACTGCTGCTATGTGATTCTTCATAAGAAAGTTCTAGATTTGACAGATTGTTCAAATTAGCTCCGCTGCGCGTCCAACTGCTGACAGGAGAAGCCAGTATATCGTCCGCTATACTGCTGCCACGACGTTTCTTCGGCGGTAGGCCGCGTTTGAAATCCATATTAATTGCGGCCGACGCTAACTCAACCGGTCGATTATTCGAGTCTTTGACGTCGGCAGCTGTCAAATCGAAACTTGTCGTCCTCAAATTTCGACATCTGGCCGCTAAATCCTGGTGTGCCGAATCCACGGATGACAAATCGACATTTCGCGTCGACCTATCAATTCCGCTCAGATCACTGGACAGGCTTTGTCGCAGGGGCCGTTTCTGAGCTAGGGCTAGCGGAGGAATGTTGGGGGATCGAGATATGACAGGACTGGTCGGATATTCATCGGCTAGATTTCGAACGGCCGATTTTTTCAGTGCAGGACTCAGGGGGGCGTTTTTATCGCGATTCAAACCTACTATTGGACTTGGGAGAAATTCAGTCGATTCTCCAAGCTGCGCCACCGATTCATTCATCGAAGTCGATTCGATAGAATGATTGTTTTCACTATAACTTGGAATGTTTCCGGTATTCAACTCCACAGAAGTATTAGTATCAGCGGCTACGCTACTACAACCACTAGAACGCCGTCTAAGGCGACTTCTTGTAGTTGTAGTTGTACCTGAGTCTAGTTCCGTTTTGGTTTTCAGAGTACCACAGCTGGCAGTGCTGGGATTATCAGGAATGGCAAAGTTTGCATTCTGTGCATGCATTAGACAGGAAAAGTCCGTTTCAGCACTAATAGTTGTACTAGTAGTTGCACCTGGTGCATCCACTAGTGAACTATAAGTACAATTATTACTAGCATCAGCTGTGATATTGGTATTGGTATTCTCTGCTTTCGGCGATTCTAGCCCAGTGGTGGAACAGTTATAGTCTTCCTGAGACAGCAGGCTATCTTCATCAGTAGAAAAGACTTCCTGTTTGACTGCCACAAAGTCTCCGTTCTGATTGGCCACTGGCCCATCGCTTTTGTCACGTGACTTCCCGTGACCATATTTTCTCAGATTACGATTAGCCGACGATGCATGCGTGCGTCGTTTTTTGGGCGACAAACGTTTGAGACATCGTTCCATTTGATAGGGGCATTTATCGGCCACTAGTTCCGTGGGTATGACGGGTCGGTCCGGATTGTGATTGTGAATATTCAGCAGATAATTGGCCACATGTGAAAACAGCGAGGCCCGTTGAGATCCACGATTCTTGTACCGATAGCCAGGTCGATTGGAGTTGTTTCCGGACGAAGCAGCTGCCATCAGTCCGTTACGCTCGTGACGATCATGAAACACCGAGAAGCGTTTCTGTTCGCGTGAATAGAAGACTTCGTCACGCACACGTTTGCGATACTTAGCCTGACGTATATCGCTAACATAGAGTTTATAGTTGGCCACAGCTACCAGTGGTAATTGATATTCTTTGCCTGCCTTAGACGAGGACGAAGTACTGTGTAGACCACGTCTTGGACTGGACAGCACAAGGTCCTGTCTAGACTGTGTCGATTTGGTCGAATCTTCACTGTCTCGTCGGCAGCTGACAGGCGCAGTGACACTTCCAAACTTCGTCACAGCTTTTCCCCCATAGTCTACGTCATGATGACTTCTCAGACAGCGTCTCTCTGGCTCAGAGCTTTGTTTTGCGCCTTCCGCATTCGCATTGGCATTCGCGGCGCTGGGAACCGACATAGTTCGTCTAAATAGATTCCGTCTAACTCGTTCAATACTCGACGCATTGGTGGAATTGCTGCCCTGCGAGTTCGCGTCAGATTTGGCCGCACTATTAATATTATTATTCATGCGCTGCTGACTGCGTGAGCCAGATCGCGTCTTAGCACAGCTAATGGCCACAGTGCTGGCATTGCTCTTGACCGACGGACTAGAGGTGGGGTCAAAGTTCACGGTGGAAATCTTGAAAGCCAGCGGTCGGCCCGAGTCACAGCGTTTAATGAGAAAGGATTTGGAGCCGCCATGGGGGGCCCGTCGGGGAGATTTACTGGACTCGGGAGGGCTGAGGGCGTCGAAAATATTGTCCGCCCCGCTGGCTGTCAAGTAGTGCCGTGCCATCTCATCATCCGCTGAGATTCCGTGATTGGAGCTTTCACTAAATCTGGCCAGTGTGGACGGATGGTGACGGGGACTTTGGCGAACTGAAATAGCGAAAAAAATTAAGTTGGGACGATTTTTTAGAACCAATTTTTAATACTGAAACATAAAAAAGACCGGAAGAAGCAGAACCGGACATCTGGCTCTGCGGTCACCTTAAATGTGATAACATTTACATTAAAAAACCTGTGGTAACCTAAGATCGTTTTTGACTACATGATCGTATCAAATACACAAATCTCCTAGAAATAACGTTATAAACAAGAAACGCAAGAAATCCGAAAGCATGCTTTGTGAAAAATTATGCTATCAGTAATAGTGATCAATCAGTCATAATATGTCTGTCTAAAAACGCTGTTCAATTCAATAGATACTAAAAACTCTTAGTTAATAATAATAAAATCGCTAATAAAATCGAAATAAAAATACGCCTAATCGAACCGTTAGGAATAATACTAGTGCTCGGGCAGTCTTCAGAGGCAGTTTTGCGAAGTGCTTTCAAGTGTGTTTTGGCGGATTGAGCATGAATATCACAGGGCAGAGAGGGGTCTTTTGCTGAAAATAAAACAATAAACATTTGGGTACTAATGCAAGACGATTAATATACTGATAAAAAACTTGTAAGGTTAAAGTTAAGTACTCGAATATTTCTTGAATAGGAATGACGTCCGTTCAAAATGACGAAGATTCGTCTAAAAGAATGCACATTATTTACGTACAATCTGGAGATAATGATGCTTATATCATACCTGTCTTGAAAAAGCAATGCAATAACTAACGTCAATAACTAAGTACACGCTCCTAGATTCACAATATTTTTTCCAGCAGCTGTTACAAACTGCAAGTCGGACAATATATTACTATAATATAATTGGACAATATAATTGGAGGGTTTTTTCAAACGGCCGATTGATATATTGAACTGAATTGAATGTAATAACAATTTGTAAGCTCTAAATCCTGGTGATCTGTAATGAAACGCAGAACTGATTCAACTGTCACAAATTTTCATAAGACTTGAAGTTTATTGAAATCGCATGATTCCCAAAGCAGACGTGGTGAGTTTTTGAAAAAATTCTATCATAAACTGTAAATAAATTGCTTGATAAAAAACTAGCTGCCTCCTAATCAGAGGAATCGAAGAGACGCCCATACAGGACACTTCTCGTCATCGTGTGCTTGCTTTTTTGTCACATTACTCCTGCAAGGAGAACGTGGTTTGTGAGTATGAATTTACTAAAAGTTACAAAAATTCACTGCTACATTCACGCTATATTATATAATTAAAAAAATATGTTAAAAAACTAAATAAATAAACCCTCCTGACAAAATTTTCAGACTCACCAATTTTTCTGCATTTATTAGGTGGCAACACAGCATCGTTTTGAGCCTGAGCTTGGCTGGGGTCAAATGTGAGACACCGTTTGACCGATCTCTCCAAAGCCCTAGCCGATCGCACTCGCCCGTTAGCCGTGGCATTATTGTTATTTGTCTGTTTCAGGTTTTGCCGTTCAGCAGCGCCGGCCAAAGTCGACGTTGCTTTTGCCGTCAGCTTCACTAGACGTCTTTTAGGCGCCGCGAAATGTTGTTTTGGAGCCGGATTTTGGGGCGGGGGCGGCAGATTTTTGGAATTTCTTCGCCGAGACCTTTCCGCCATGGAATAATCCTCAAGGGCATTTTTGTGCAGTCGTTTTTTGGGTGAATTTCTCACCGGGCGACTGGAACTTTTGACTGGCGGATTTAATTCCTGGGGATTAGCGGAAGGATTAGCTGAATTAGAGGGATTATCTCCGATCACCGAATGCCCTGTGCTAGATTTATGACTATGCGACGATAAGCCTAGACGATGCAGTAGTTTTTTCGGCGGATCAATCAATCGATCTTCATAGATTGACTTCACCGTTTCTGGAATTTTATCAATGAACCTGGAAAAAAGCAGAATATAAAACTTAGTCTTATTATTCAAACTAAACCGATGGGAGCTATTAACGTCTGACAGGAAATATCAGCTGAGCTAAAACCACGGTTTATGAAAATCCAAAAATTCTTTACGAATCAGGCAATATTTCATAAGGAAATTATGTGCAAATCATGAAAACGTACGTAAAATTAGGGCTTTATAAAATCACGTTTGTGAACTCCACCCCTCCCTGATGCTTTGTTGACCGGATCAGACATATCTTACGTAAGTGATACAAGAACGGTTCATTTACCAATCAATGAACAAACAACAACAAATATAATCTACTGCTAAAACTTTCAATTATTTACAACACATGTCACACTTACAAGTTCAGGACAACATTTTCCAAGAATGATTCAGCGGCTTTTTCGTCAAACTCCGAGTTTAAACTCGCAAAGCTCAACAAAGCAGCTGCCTGAAACAAACTGATCAAACATAAAATTGACAAGATTTCTAACAATAATTTTAGTTGAAATTTGAAAAGAAAAAACGAATAGACAAAAAAGTGTCCTTGAAAAAATGAAAATAAAAATAAATAGTCATTGCCTGTTACAAAACTTAAGTTCATTATAGTAGGACTCTCAAGTAATAAACGGTAAAAAACTACAAAAACTTCAAACACTAATAAAGAAAAAATATCTTCAAATACACGAAAGAACTGTGAGTGCATTACACATGTACTAATATAATAATGAATGTAAGAACGACATAGATGAAAATCATTGTAGCAAAAAAACTTAATAGGAAAATAAAGAAAAAGGAAAAAGAACTGAAAACAAACCTCCTCCTCCATGGCCTTGGTATCTTCTTCAGATGTCACAGATACGCGCACGTGGAGCCAGAGTAATAACTGTAGAAGGTATCTAAAAGACCAACGTTCAAAGTTTGATAAAGAAAAGCTAGCTAATCTACGCAAGAAATATTAGCAATCAGTGGTATTCTGAATAGTAAAGAGACGGCAGTTACGAAATTTAGAACAGTAACTCAAAGATGTTCTTGCATAAGTACCCATTCACAGAAAGCCAAACAATTATAATATGCTGAGTTATTAAAGTCAGTTCAATTTAATCTAATCAAATTATTACTGACTTGAAACGAAGTTTGTGCAACACTGAGTCACACACTAAACAGTGTATTTTAACTATCACTATAAAGCTGACGAGCGTTTGCTATACCCAATCAGTCGTAAAAAAATTATTGGGCTACTGAGTCTTCCTGCTCAAACTTTATGGGTAAGCAGTAGTATTCAGTAGTTAAGTAATATGTAATAAGTGGTACAAGTACAAGTATTTTGCGCTTCTGCTTTTGCCACAGAATGTTCAAGAAGACTGTCCCACACTTCCTCGAAGGCTCGGTTACTCTGTTCTTGCTTACGTTCTAGCGTAAGGAATTAATATAAAGTAATTTAGTCGACAACTAAAAGTTGTCTATTAATTAATAGTTACGAATATTTAGCAAGGATCTGTTGAAATTCAGAGAATCTACTTACTCCTTCAATTTCTCCTTGCCAGCAGTCTCCGTATCCGGAAACTCATCAGTCACCAAATCGATTCGAGATCGCAGCGCGCAATTCAGCAGGAAATTATGCACGCAAGGCTGAAAAACATGAGCATGAAAGCAAGTAGTTTGATTTGTGATCTTAAATTCGAGCACCAAAAGAAAAAATTACCAACCCCATTTTCTTGATAATGAAAGCAACGCAAGCACTACCACGTTCTGTAGTGAGAAATCTCCATCTCAACTCACATTGCTTATGCTCAAATAAGAGCCCAGCCTAAACAATTAGTTGAAAAATCACTTTTACAGTACGAGCTCAAACAGAACATGTTTGCAAATTTTGATTAACAAGACTAAATCTTGGGATCAAAACATCAGATCTTCATTCTTCTTCTTTAACAACTTAAACTCAGCTGATGCACAATTTCAGTTTTAAATTAGTAACAGTTAATCTCTAGAGTAAATTGCATAAAAGAGTGGATTTTTAGCTCGCAAAAAACCAATTAAAAACCACCAATGGTACTAACTTGAATATTATCAGGCCAAGTTTGATGCTTGTAAAACTCGGTCAAAGAGCCAACAATGGAATGAAAAATATTTTCCGCGTCCATTTCTGAGGCTAACAGCTCTCTGTATTTTTTGGCAAACTCTACTGCGAGGTCGTGCTCTTCACAGGCTGAAAGATCAAGAATAAAATAAAGTTAAGTGTGCATTTATATACATTTTGGAAAAAACAGTATAAACCAACTAATTATACAGAAATCTTATTACTCTTTTACCCTTTTGAATTTCACTGACAAAAGATTGGTAAAGATAGTACTTTGCTTTTGTCCGTAACAATAACGGCTGATCAGAGATACTAGTCGAACGTACGAATTATTTCATTCCCTACATTCACGGCCATTGCGACTCGTGTACAAAAAATAGAAAAAAAGCACGAAAAAAGCAATTCCGAGCAAAAATGAGAAACGGTCGAAAAATAGGGTTAATAACATCGCCATTAACTATTTTTAGTAAACAAACGATTACGATACATACAGCCACTAAAAACTCACCAAATTTAATCAAAATCGGAGCTGATGGTTCTGTTTGCTTGGCTCCCCCCATGGCGGATATATTTCCATTGGACGAGCGTCGACTGAAAGATCGCGACTTTGGTCGATCCGAGCCGCTGGTCGATTGATGTTCCTTCACGGATCTCTGCCGTACCAACATTTGGGCTCGATACGAAATTCCGCCAGCTTGCACGTCCACCGCTGGCCTATCGGAGGTAGCTAAAAACAATATTCAATTTCTATATTGTTTTTATGTTACAAAAACACTATTATTTTTGAACCTCTCTACGAACTACACTACAATACATTTTTGAAAATCAGCTCAATTGCAGATCAAGTACATCCATCAACATTATGCCAAGCTAAAAGTCTGACCTAAAATTTCTGAGCCCTGTCTGAGACAAAACAGATGGCGTTATTTTTACTATTACTAGCAGTACTCTAAATGATTAAAATAAAACAGTTCTTTTCGTAATTAAAAAAAAAGTCTTTCGTTTTCGTTTTGTAACAGATCAGGATCCGCCATTTTTTGGTCAGACTTTCAACGTATCTTGTTGTCAGCAGTTTAACTATGTTTACTGACTACACTAAACTCACAACTATTAGCAATCAACGTACATTTACTAGTGCTCGGTTTGCGACTGCATTGTGTTTTATTGGCCTGTTTCATTTTTTCCTGTAACAAATTGTTGACCAGTTTGTCTGCTATATCGTCAATTCCATCCGATGACGAATCCTTGAACATGTGACTGAAACACAAGACAGGACAAAATATAATGCAGCAACAGGATTTACAGTTTTGAAAGAACGCACATAAATGGGACGGAGTCTGAATAGATAGACACGAACAAAACACCAAAAGACCAAATACATAGAAACAATCAGTTCCCACAGACATGAAACATCAGTGACCAAAACCTGGTAGAATTCAGAACGATACTTTGGCTTCTTATTCTTTCTGAGACTATATTATAACACACCTGAGTCCTGGACCCCGTTTCAATAAACTCACAGGTCCACAATTGTGACATTTGTTAGTGCAAAATCAGGTGATTCGTAATGAATTGACATATAATTTCATTACGAATCACCTGATTTTGCAGCCGAATTGGTCACAATTTTGCGCCTGTGAGTTT
>JASANF010008622.1:0-14188 GCA_030248245.1 Trissonchulus sp. WLG1_4
GGACTTTGGATGCTATAATGGCGGAAGCTGCTATTTTTGATAAATTCTGGGGAATCGGTCTGGGAATGTATGACGCTGACGCTCGTGATGTAAACAAATGGACTGGAGAGAACATTTTGGGAAACTTACTGATGGAAGTGCGGGATTTAATCAAAGACTTGCTGAAAATTTGCCACATTTTTTCAATTCCTTTTGAAATGGCTGGTGATGCCCTTGTTTCCACCTACAGTGAGCTTCAGGATATGGTGACAGCGGTGGAGCCTTCGAAAACAACTTTAGAGAAAATTATTTATGAAATGGACAATTTTAGTAACGGACGCTTGGCGTCATTTGCTGCATTTGTTTGTGTGTTTATGAAATACCATAGGCTTACATTTGAAAACATATGTCCATGGCTTGTAGATATTTATTTCAAAATTAATGAGTCAGTGTGTTTGTAAGGGCATATAAAGGGGTAGAAATTTGTGGATTTTCAAGTCTTCAAAAATGTATTCTTGGAAAATTATTGCTCTTACAAGCTCTACGAGGCTCGTGTTAGCTCAGAGTAATATGGATTACGTTTCTAAAGGAGATGCTTTTCAAGCTGCCACCGATGCAGATTATGACATGTTGGATGGTTTTTGTCTCACTGTGATCAGAATTCACCATTGGAATTCGGATGGGGAAGAAATCGAAAGATGGGATACTTTTAAAACCAAAGAAGCTCCCGCAAATTCAGACTACTCAACTGACTCGTATTGCAGTGATTTATCAGACGTTCCTTATTAACTGTTTGTGTATATGTAACTAACAGAGTTTTTCTCGATCAAGAAAATTTAGCTATATTTTAATTACGTAAATCCACATAAAAATGCTCGTAGAAGAACTCTGTTAAAGTTTGCTTGTACATATTAACTTGTAAATAAAAATGTTATAAATAAAATTGTAAAAATAAATGTATTGTTGTATTGTAAGTAAAATGTTATTTTTAAATAAAATAAAACTAAAAAAAAAGAAAAAACAAAAAAAAACAGTAATGCACCAATGCCGCGTCCCAAGTCGCGGAGGAAGAAGGCAGAGGGCTGTTTTTTTAGCCAATTATAATGCTCATTTTCGAAATTAAAACTTCAGAGCTTTCGTTGTGGAAACACACTATGACTAAAACGGGAAAATAAACTATCCTATTTCATTTCCCGTTTCCTGAATCTTCTACATTTACGATTTTTACCACTGCATGTAACACTATCAGGCATTTCATATTATTAAAACTAAAACTTTCATATTCGTGGTTTCATATTGCCATTTTCAGGTCTGTGTGCGTGTGTATGTTTCTGCATGTGTGTGTGTGTGTTTGTGTGTGAATGGACACTCAGATTGAGGTGTTGATAAACATGAGACAGGGAAGAATGTTATAAAGTGTGTGTGTGTGTGCGTGTGTACACAGTGCTGTTTATTGCCAATCGTTACTAGTAGGCCCACGCCGTAGTAATCCCGCTGGCTTTGTTACTACACATAGTACTGTGTGTTTGCGTACATACCATTGTAGTAGGTAAGACACAGGCTAGAGTTAGGCTTTGTCAAATTATTACTACAAAAATTACTGCATAATGTGTGTGCGTGTGTGTAAAGGAAAAGTCAGACTGACCTTTCAAATGACATGTTTGCACAGCAGCTGTTTGGACAACAAAAAGTTTGAAGGGGGCCTGGCAAATTTTCTTGGTAAATAAAAAAATTACTCCCCCTACACAGAAATTGTTACAGCTTTCGTTCTGGAAACACAAAACGACTAAAACGGGAAAATTTATTCAAAATTTCATTCTGTCCAAATTTTTTGCACAGTGCAGTCGTGTCATTTTAGTAGGTCTCTTGCCATTTATGCTGAGATAATTTTTAGTTGAGCATGTATGCGCGTGTTGTGTGTGCGTGTGTGTGAATGGCCAGTCAAACTGGCCAGTTAGATAAGTAGCTGCTTTCGGCGAATTCCAAAATTGCAGGGAGGGGGACCTAGCACAAATCCAAAAACTTCAAATTTAATTTTTTCAAAATTAAACACCCCCTTTTCATTTTAAAATTAATTACCTAATTACGTAATAGTTGTCAATCATGTTATGTCATAATGACGTAACATTGACAGCTGTCAATCACGTGACGTCATCGCGACGTCATGTGACGTCATGACGACGTCATGTGACGTCATGACGACGTCGATATGACGTCATACTGACGTCAGTATGACGTCATATGACGTAACACCCACCGGCACCGGCACCGGGTGGTGCTCGTACCGGCATTTCCTTACTACTGTTTTTAAAAAAGATTTGATGCACTACTAGCATTGTACTCACAAGTTCAATGTTTACATTGAGCAAGGACACGTGTACTTGCTCAATGTAAACATTGAACTTGTGAGTACGATGCTAGTAGTGCATCAAATTTTTTTCAAAATAATTGTAAATGGACTGATATTATTTTTAAATCGTTGATAACGCGTAAAACTAACGTTAATTGAATTTTTTTTAGAATTAAAAAGCCGTGCAATGGCAAAATTTTGTTGCGCATCTAGTGGTGCAAAAATAAAGTTTCTACCATTTGCCGTTCCAAAAGGATGATCGTTATTATGTTTTTTATGAAAATAAGGATAGTATAATACATTTAATAATTAATATTATTAATTAATCCTTTGGCTTCTTATGTTGCCACTGTTTCGTATGAAATGGTTTATGGATATTGACCAAACTTTGGTGGAAGGGTCCCCCTCTTGAGTACTTGCACCCCCCAACTTGATAGACTCGTGGCCCCTCGGGGGCCCGGGTCACGTGACCTTGAAAACTGGATCTAGTGTGTATGGACGAAACCTGTTGGGGAATGTTTCAGCCATTAGGGGGTGTAAAAAATGGGTTTTAGGGGTCAAATTTTCGAAATTGGGATTTTGACGTCCCTAGGGGTAATCTGGGCCCCGAAATACGAATCCGAGGTCCATTTTCGTCTAGGACCCCTCTGGACCCTTCCATGGCCCCCCCTAGGGTACCATGCCCCAGGGGACCAAAGGGGCCAAATTTTCGAAATTGAGATTTTGATGTTTCTAGGGGTAATTTGAGCTCCTGAACACGAATAGAGGGTCCTCTACCTAGAATAGAGGGTCCTTTGCTTAGAATAGAGGGTCCTCTACCCACTGTCGGCAACCCGTTGATGTCAACTGACTTGTATGTAATTAAACTGGCTGAACTGATATACGTGTGTAAGTATGAATCAACCCTTTGTGCTTGGTCAAATGCTATTGTAAACATAATCTTCCGAGACAAAATGCGTAGTTTTAAACTACTGATACGCACTTGGGACTGTCGCCTGTACATGAATATTTCCAAATTAATATTACAAAGGGTTTGGGCAGTTATGTATACTTGGTATTATGGCTAACTTATCCCAATCAGGAACAATTGTAACAGCGCTGTGTTTATTATTCGTTACTTCAGTTTTTTTTTATTTTTAGGAGGTCAACTTGGCTTATGGATGGGCGGTTCGGTGTTATCCATCGTTCATTTGATTGTTTTTGTGCTGTTTTGTTCTGGCGAAGCAGGGGAGCGTAAAATAACAAACGCTAGCAAAAAACTAAAAATAAAACTTGCTGATGACTCTTCTGATTAATGGGTTTATTAAACAGTCTGTGTTGTCTCCAGTCGTATGCTCTTTGTTAGAAAAACGTTGGAAAATAACGTTTAAGAAAATGTAAATGCAAATGTATGAAGTATGTGCCAAAGATTATCCTGCTCACCCAGTTTTTGAGCATGCTACTGACTACTGAGCTAGGAATTCATGAGTAGGGTTGATACTGATTACTTTTTTATTTTAGTAAAAAGGATATGCACGTTTGTTTCACTTACCAGTGCGAATAGTTGTTAAGGGGGTAATGTCGTTTTCGTGGTTTTTGACATTTCAGTGTAATTTTTGCGCCCACAGAACTCAAGCTAAAAACGGACTACGGCTTCGAAACTTTAATCTCATTATCTTTAGGAAAATATCCCCACCCGTTTTTTTCCTTTTCTAAAAATAGTTTGTAGAGTCGGTGTTATGGGCTTTTGAAAATTTTAGAGAAAAGTCAAATTACGTGATTCTTGCACGAAAATGTCATTTTCTCAACGTAGAAACGACTTATCAACTATATCAAAAAAACGGGTGGGGATATTATGTCAGTGCATAACTGCAAAAAGTTTAGTAGTTGTTGGCTGATCGTGAGTTTCATAACTGTGGCGCAAAAATTAGTCAAAAAAACCGCTGATGGGGTGTATTCAAATGATAGCAGCAGTAAAATTGCAAAAGATAATCTGCTTTTAAATATAGTTTTTTTAAAGCTAGAAGGTGTCAAAAAATGTAAAAAAGACCGCTCTAGTTTTTGTTGAGGTTAAGTGCAGTTATGGTAGTTTAAAAAAACACCTAAAAACGCAATTACCCCCTTAAGTGCATATTACAAATTATACCCCTCATTTCTGGACCCTACGGCCTGTACTCAACTGAGGCGGGGCGTAGCGAAAGAACTTTTTTAGTCTCTTGAACTCAGGGGGGGGGTACCACCCTCAGTTGAGTACGGTCTTGTACGGTTTTGAGGGGGGTACCCTGTCTCATTTCAAGACATTGTGATAGTTATTACATATGTTACGAAGGTACCCCTCAAAAGCGCACAAAAAAGGGCTATTTTGCACTCCGCATTGGACGCAAGCCCCAGGACATAATAGGGAGACAGTCATACTTTTACCAAGAGTACATAATGGCGTCTCATTCTATATAGAAGAAAAGTGAGACACTCTCTAGCCTGCATGTGTTCTAGTACAGGCAGATGCGCTGGTCGTTTTCAGGCTACATGTTGACATTCTGTGCAACATGTGGCTGGCCATAAAGCGCGTAGATTCTCTGCGTAACACACTTTAGTATATAATCGCTGATGCATTTATAAGCATTAAGATAGGGATAAAAGCTTAGTAACTCATTATTTATTCATAGTCTGCTTGCAAAAATATTAAAAAAGGTTTGCAAATACTTTTAGGAATATTTTGGCAAACTTTCAGCGAAATTGATGGAGAAACTTTTGAGATATACCTAAACTTTTTGAATTTCTTAAAGCTTATCAATCAACTTCGCTGAAAGTTTCCCAAAATATTCCCAAAAGTATTTGCAAAAATTTTTAATATTTATGCACGATTGGAGCACATGCACAGACGTCTTGTCAATCAGAGAGTAGGAGCTTGCTACTGATTGGTCAGCCACATGTTGCGCAAAAAGTTTAGGTATATCTCAAAAGTTTCTCCATCAACTTCGCTGAAAGTTTGCCAAAATATTCCTAAAAGTATTTGCAAACCTTTTTTAATATTTTTGCAAGCAGACTATGAATAAATAATGAGTTACTAAGCTTTTATCCCTATCTTAATGCTTATAAATGCATCAGCGATTATATACTAAAGTGTGTTACGCAGAGAATCTACGCGCTTTATGGCCAGCCACATGTTGCACAGAATGTCAACATGTAGCCTGAAAACGACCAGCGCATCTGCCTTTGCTAGAACACAGGCAGGCGGGAAAGTGTTTGCAATTACCTTTGAGGATATTTTGGCAAACTTTCAGCGAAATTGATTGAGAAACTTTTCAGATATAGACTTTTCTGAATTTCGTAAAAGTTTCCCAATCAATTTTGCTGAAAGTTTGCCAAAATATCCCCAAAGGTATTTGCAAAGCTTTTTTAATGTTTTTGCAAGCAGACTATAAATGAATAATGAGTTATTTACTTTTATCCCTATCCCGTTTTATGATTGGAGCACGGGCACAGGCGTCTGCCAATCAGAGAATAGGAGCTCGCTTCTGATTGGCTACCCACATGTTGCACAGAATGTCAACATGTAGCCTGAAAACGACCAGCGCATCTACCTGTGCTAGAACACAGGCAGGCTGGAGAGTGTCTCACTCTTCTTCTATATATAGTGAGACGTTATTATGTACTATTATGATATAAGTTAAATAATTGTGGTAGATGTAAAACTAAAGCAAAGCTAAACTAGAAACCAACAAGCAGCAATTTTATGCAAAATTTATGAAGTTCTCATTCATGGCCACGACCAGCCTTGCGGTCTGCACCAGTAGCAGCAATTAGTGCAAATCATATTCGGTAGAAGCTAAATCACTTAGAAGAATTTGCTTCAAAGGAAGTTAAACCTGTCGCTACCCACCTAAATACATACCTATCCGGAGAGATTTTTTGGCATTAGAGTCGATTCATGCTTATAGCTAGCCGTATGTCCGTTCAGCCAATAAAATTGCTAAATACATAATCTCCACTAATGTATGTACTATGTAGTGTATGTATAAGTTCAAATTGTGGCATGATTATATATTTAGCAATTTTGCTGGCGGAAGGGGCATATATATGTATATACGGCTGTAAGGCTGCCCTGATCTCCTGAGGAAGACTCGGTCTTACGGTTTGAATCTATTTGGTCGTTTATGACACAGCTTCGCCATTTTTGGTTACGAAACTACCAGTAACCAACTGTACCTAAGCTTCGTGTCATAATATGTAGGAATAATTGAATACAGCAGTAAAACATCTTTTGAAATTTTTTAAAACTTTTTTGAGCAAGTTAGTTAATTAAAGGCATATGTTGCAAGATTTTTGGCAATTAACAGCCAAAGGGGCCAGCACAGAAATATTTGGCAATTTTCCGACTGTAAAATTCATTTCGTCCCGCGCCTGTGTCTGTAGGTACATATGTGTGATTCAATTCAGTTTTGGTTCCCCATGTAAGTAAATAATACACAGATTAAGTGGTTTGTTTCGTCAGCGCCTGCTTGTTCAATTCGGTAGTAACGAAACAATTAGACCGAAAAGTGATTAAACTTTTTAGTTAGAAAGTAGTTTTTTAATATTTTAGAAACAAGCGCCAAGTTGCTTTTTGATCATAATTAGGAAATTTAAATCACCACCTATTTTTACGGAGAGAAAAAAAATTGAAATAAAATTAAGGCCGGTTAATAACAAATAAATAAATAAATAAAAAATAAATAAATTTAAAAGTTAAAGTGATAATCAAAACTAAATAAAAACGCCTATTTTCAGTTACAATAACCTGAAAAAAGTTGGCAACAAAAGACCCAGGTTGCTGGCCGCCTGGGCTAGCTCACCACACGTAAAACACAATCACACATCACACTCGATTTACACACAAACACGCACACACATTTGCCCAAGCAAATACACGTCAGACGTGTAATTCGCTAGGTCAAATCAAATGTAAGATCCTGTCGCTACTGTCGTATTTTTATTCCAACTTAAATCAATTATAACCAAACTGAGAAATTCTATTCTTTCGAAGATGAACATGATTTTATAAAAGAATGATGACCGGTGGAGCAAACCGCAAAAAATAACAATTAACTTTAAAGAGCTGGATTTGATTCATACCCGAATCAAACGGGATAAAAGCGAAATAGTAGTTGCCAAATTTTTCCCCAAAAACAGATAACAGGATACTTGTGCACACTGCATTTTAAACCATGTTTATGAAAACGTGTGAGGAGCACTATTTGGCTTTATTTTCCGCCCAGCTATTTCGCCAAGCCCAATTTTTATGCGAACATGCGCGTACGGTTACGACTACCTATGTAGGTAAAATGGCTCAGCTTACTTACTTACATATCTCACCCTGCAGTGTAATATTGTAATATCATTTTTGTGCAAAACATGTTTCTTTAAAAACCAAAACAAAATTTCCTTCCAATTACAGAACTACCTGTAACAATATGTATGTATAATATGATCTATTAGCAAAGGGTTTTCACACCCTTTGCTTGGTCCTACCGTTAAACTACCATTTTTGGGCCTGAAACTACACATGTTATTCAGATACTAAAGAAACTTTTGCATTGTTTAAAACAGAAAGTGAGGGTGGTATATATTTTGACAGTTTAAAATAAAGCTTCGGCAAGAGCTTCAAAAAAATGCCAGATTTCTTTAAAATTTTAAACTAACTAAAGCGACTACCAGATTGATAAAATTGTTCTTAAAATAAGAACGGGTTAGACCTTTTATGAATGGCTTTTCTGAGTAGTATAATAGCCAGAAAAATTTACAAACAGTTTTTCTAAGTTCTGAAACAAACACACAAAAAATGTAATTTTTGAGCCATAAATTAACCGTAGAAGCTTGAATCAATTTCAAAATTAGCTCAAATATTTTGTACACATTGCGATGTCTACAAATATTATTATATCCAATCAATCTCTCTATCTTCTTTCATGCAACAATCCATACTTTACCCTTATACGCCTCGACAAGAGACCTACATCTCATCCATTCCAAGATCCAGCTCACTAGACAGCATCGTTCTTATTTTCTTTTTCTCCTTGATCTTTTCGCTCCCTTCTCGGGCCAGATAAGATACAACTCAAAAGCTGGATTTTGCTCATAGCCTAACTCCCTTCCGCCCGTCATTTATCCAGGTTGGCAGCGACAGGATCTTACATAACATATGACCGGAGTTGTATCCCACGCTTATCTTCTTTCTCCCTGACAGAGTATGTTCGCCATTGTACGGACTTCTACATTGATGCGGGATTCCCTTTTTCGTATTGGTTTGCTAGCCCTCGCGTCCAGCCGCCTGTCCCTCGGTTTCCATCTTTTTCCAGATCTTTCCACTTAAACTCGCAATTTTATTTATTCTATATCATCTCTCCAACCTCTAAGTTTCTTATCTTACTTACACTCTTTTATCTTTTCAGCCAGCCTTGCTCCATACCAGTCTTTTTTCCTCTACGAAATACAGCAGTGAGTTAGATTTCCCTCTTATGAGCAAAGGGCACCCTGTCCCTTGTATACACCCTCTATTCGTCAGGACAAACCCCCAGAAACACAAAACCAACGAAATGCCTGTCCCCGCGCGTACCTCGGCAGAAGGGTGCAGAGGTCCGACGAAAAGACCTCCGATCCTAGGGCCCAGAACCCCCAGGACAAAAACCCAAGCAAAACGTCCCCCAAACCCAACACCCCCTCGACCTCACCCCCAACGAAGACTCGGCCTCGGGGCCCGTCACGACCGAAAACGATCATTATGACGAAACCGGGAATGTCAGCCATAGGGTAAAAAAGTAGGTCAAATCAAAATGATTTCATCCTAGGAATCTGGGCCCCGAAACAATCCGAGTCCATCTCTAGGACCCCTCGACCCTCCAGGCCCCCCCTAGGACCAGCCGACAAAAGGGCCACAGATCGAAGAGAATTCTAGGAAGAGCTCCGAACACGAATAGAGTCCTCTACCTAGAAGAGTCCTTGCTAGAATAGAGTCCTCTACCCACTTCGGCAAGCCGATTCAACACTATAATAAACGCGAACGATATACTTAATATAATCAAACCCTTTTCAAATGCTATAAACATACCACAAAATGCTTACAAAACGATCACGACTTCGCCTACAAATATCCAAAAATAACAAAGGTGCAGTATTATACGTATATGCTAACATCCCAATCAGAACAAAACAGCGCTTTATATTCACTCATTATTAGAGTCAACGCTATGATGGGCGTCTATCCATCATTGATTTTTGCTTACGGCGAAGCAGGAGCAAAAAATAGCAAAAAACTAAAAATAAAACGCGAACTCTCTGAAAGTATAAACATCTTCTCCATCTATGCTCTGCAAAGATACTAACTCATGCAAAAATTAAATAATACGAGACAAATCAAATATATAGACAGCAAATGTCAACAGAAATATGAGCAATTAAAATTCAAGCTCTACAATTATGCTCAAAAATACATTTTTTCAAACTCAAGAAAAATATCAAATCTTATATTACTCCAAGCCAGTCAAAAGTATAACCCTCTATTAAGAACAATTATCAATCTGATCGCTTATTAAAATTAAAAGAATCTGCATTAAGCTCGCCAAGCTATAGAACTTCAAAATATATACCGCCCATCTCTATTTAAACAAGCAAAATCTATATCTGAATAACATATTCAGCCCAAAAATGATAACGAACCAAGCAAAAGATATGAAAACCCTGCTAAATCAAGATATATATACATACATAACAGTATCTAATTGAAGAAATTTTTAAAGAAACATTTCACAAAAATGATATACAATATACACTGCGAGATATAAAAAAGCAGCCATTACCACATAGTATCAACCACGCGCATTCGCATAAAAAGCCAAATAGCCAAAATAAAGCCAAATACTCCTCACACTTCATAAACATAAAATGCACACAAATCCTATCTTTTAAAAACAACTATTCCCCATCCAGCAAAAAAAAATAAATCCAGCTTAAAGAATATTTCCTCCACAAACTTATAAAATATTCATCTCAAAAAAAATCTCAATAAATAAAAAAAAAACAACAAGCACAAACATATACCAGCAAACACACACCAAACAAAAAAAAATACACACACCACAACCAACTAAAAAAAACATCAAAAACCCACAACCCAAAAAACAACAAGAGCATATTAAAAAACTACTTTCTAACTAAAAAGTTTAATCACTTTTCGGTCTAATTGTTTCGTTACTACCGAATTGAACAAGCAGGCGCTGACGAAACAAACCACTTAATCTGTGTATTATTTACTTACATGGGGAACCAAAACTGAATTGAATCACACATATGTACCTACAGACACAGGCGCGGGACGAAATGAATTTTACAGTCGGAAAATTGCCAAATATTTCTGTGCTGGCCCCTTTGGCTGTTAATTGCCAAAAATCTTGCAACATATGCCTTTAATTAACTAACTTGCTCAAAAAGTTTTAAAAAATTTCAAAAGATGTTTTACTGCTGTATTCAATTATTCCTACATATTATGACACTAAGCTTAGGTACAGTTGGTTACTGGTAGTTTCGTAACCAAAAATGGCGAAGCTGTGTCATAAACGACCAAATAGATTCAAACCGTAAGACCGAGTCTTCCTCAGGAGATCAGGGCAGCCTTACAGCCGTATATACATATATATGCCCCTTCCGCCAGCAAAATTGCTAAATATATAATCATGCCACAATTTGAACTTATACATACACTACATAGTACATACATTAGTGAGAGATTATGTAGTTGGCAATTTTATTGGCTGAACGGACATACGGCTAGCTATAAGCATGGAGTCGACTCTAATGCCAAAAAATCTCTCCGGATAGGTATCTATTTAGGTGGGTAGCGACAGGTTTAACTTCCTTTGAAGCAAATTCTTCTAAGTGATTTAGCTTTGACCCAAAATATGAACTTGCATTAATTGCTGCTACTGGTGCAGACCGCAAGGCTGGTCGTTGCCATGAATGAGAATTTTATAAATTTTGCATAAAATTGCTGCTTGTTGGTTTCTAGTTTAGCTTTTCTTTAGTTTTACATCTACCACAATTATTTTAGTTATATCATAATAATAGTACATTAATAAGGGCTACACTATATATAGAAGAAGAGGTAGACACTCTCCAGCCTGCCTGTGTTCTAGCACAGGTGAGTGTGCGCTGGTCGTTTTCGGGCTACACGTGTTGAGATTCGGCTAACATGTGGGTAGCCAATGATAAGCGAAGCTCTGTACTATTCTCTGATTGGCAGACGCCTGTGCCCGTGCTCCAATCATAAAACGGGATAGGGATAAAAGTAAATAACTCATTATTGATTTATAGTCTGCTTGCAAAAACATTAAAAAAGCTTTGCAAATACCTTTGGGGATATTTTGGCAAATTTCAGCAAAATCTGAATGAGGAAACTTTTACGAAATTCAGAAAAGTCTATGTCTGAAAAGTTCCTGCAATCAATTTCGCTGAAAGGTTGCCAAAATATACCTCAAAGGTAATCGCAAACACTTTCCCGCCTGCCTGTGTTCTAGCAAAGGCAGATGCGTTGGTGGTTTTTCAGGCTACATGTTGACATTCTGTGCAACATGTGGCTGGCCATAAGAAGCGCGTAGATTCTCTGATTAACACACTTTAGTTTATAATGGCTGATGCATTTATAAGCATTAAGATAGGGATAAAAGCTTAGTAACTCATTATTTATTCATAGTCTGCTTGCAAATAAATATTACAAAAGGTTTGCAAATACTTTTAGGAATATTGTCGGCAAACTTTGAGCGAAGTTGATTGGAGAAACTTTTGAGATATACCTAAACTTTTTGCGCAACATGTGGCTTAAACCAATCAGTTGCAAGCTCCTACTCTCTGATTGACAAGACGTACTGTGCATGTGCTACCAATTCGTGCATTAAATACTTGAAAAATTTTGGAAAATACTTTTGGGAATATTTTGGAAAACTTTCAGCAAGAGTAATAATTGATTATAATTTTAAGAAATTTCAAAAAGTTTAAGTGTAGAATTCAAAAGTTTCTCCATACAATTTCGTAAAAGTTTGCAAAAATATTCCTAAAAGTATTTGCAAACCTTTTTTAAGATGTTTGCAAGCAGACTATGAATAAATAATGAGTTACTAAGCTTTTATCCCTATCTGTAATGCTTATAAATACATCAGCGAATTATATAGATGAAAGTGTGTTACGCAGAGAATCTACGCGCTTTATGCCGCGGCACATGTTGCACAGAATGTCAACATGTAGCCTGAAAACGACCAGCGCATCTGCCTGTACTAGAACACATGCAGGCTAGAGAGAGTCTCACTTTTCTTCTATATAGAAAATGAGACGTCATTATGTACTCTTGGTAAAAGTTTGACTGTCTCCCTATTATGTCCTGGGGCTTGCGTCCAATGCGGAGTGCAAAATAGCCCTTTTTTGTGCGCCTTTGAGGGGTACCTTCGTAACATATGTAATAACTATCACAATGTAAAGAATGAGACAGGGTACCCCCCTCAAAACCGTACAAGACCGTACTCAACTGAGGGTGGTACCCCCCCCCTGAGTTTAAGAGACTAAAAAAGCTCTTTCGCTACGCCCCGCCTCAGTTGAGTACAGGCCGTAGGGTCCAGAAAGTGTGGAGGGGTATAATTTTAATATGCACTTTAAGGGGTAATTGCGTTTTCAGGTGTTTTTTAAACTACCATAACTGCACTTAACCTCAACAAAAACTAGAGCGGTCCTTTTTACAGTCTTTGACACCTTCTAGCTTTAAAAAAACTATATGCAAAAGCAGATTATCTTTTGCAATTTTACTGCTGCTATCATTTGAATCCACCACTATCAGCGGTTTTTGCTGACTAATTTTTGGGCCCACAGTTATATGAAACTCACCATCAGCCAACAACTACTAAACTTTTTGTAGTTATGCACTGAGCATAATATCCCCACCCGTTTTTTCGATATAGACGATAAGTCGTTTCTACGTTGAGAAAATGACATTTTCGTGCAAGAATCACGTAATTTGACTTTTTCTCTAAAATTTTCAAAAGTTCCAGTACACTGACTCTACAAACTATTTTTCAAAGGAAAAAAATCAATTGGACATTTCCTGAAAGATAATGAGATTAAAGTCTCGAAGCCGTAGTCCGTTTCTAGCTCTAGGTCTGGGGGCGCAAAAATTACACTGAAATGTCAAAAACCACGAAAACGACATTACCCCCTTAACAACTATGCGCACTGGTAAGTGAAACAAACGTGCATATCCTTTTTACTAAAATAAAAAAGTAATCAGTATGAAACTTGATCACGGTAAATTCCGTAGCTCAGTAGTCAGTAGCATGCTCAAAAACTGGGTGAGCAGGATAATCTTTTGGCACATACTTGATACATTTGCATTTACATTTTCTTAAACGTTATTTTCCAACTTTTTTTTTAGCAAGAGCATATGACTGGAGACAATCACAGACTGTTTAATAAACCCATTAATTCAGAAGAGTCATCAGCAACTTTTATTTTGATTTTTATTGCTAGCGTTTTTTATTTTACGCTCCCTTGCTTGGCCCAGAAACAGCACAAAAACAATCAAATGAAACGATGGATAACACCAAACCGCCCATCCATAAGCCAAGTTGACCTTGAAAATAAAAAAAACTGAAGACAAATAATAAACACAGCGCTGTTACAATTGTTCCTGATTGCACAAGTTAGCCATAATACCAAGTATACATAACTGCCCAAACCCTTTGTAATATTAATTTGGAAATATTCATGTACAGGCGACAGTCCCAAGTGCGTATCAGTAGTTTAAAACTACGCATTTTGTCTCGGAAGATTATGTTTACAATAGCATTTGACCAAGCACAAAGGGTT
>JASANF010008623.1:0-20845 GCA_030248245.1 Trissonchulus sp. WLG1_4
TGTATTGCTAGCATTAGGGGTCCAGATGGGTGCCGCGTACTCCAAGACCGATCGACCTATAGCTTTGTAGGTCATGATTAGGGTCTCTTGGTCTTGCCCCCATGAGGCACCTGCGAGTGCTTTTAGAATGTTGTTTCTTTTCTTCGCTTTACTAGCAACAGTTCTGCAGTGAGGCCCAAACGAGTGCATGGTATCGTGCACGACTCCGAGTACTTTGGGCTGTTTCTCCAGTCTGACTTGTGTGCCTCCCATGATAACATTTGGGTGTACGTTGGCTTCTGCGCTGTGAGGGGTGAACAGTGTCACCGTTGATTTTTCAGGCGAGACTAAGAGCTTCCGTTGGTCAAAGAAGTCCATCAGGGTAGGGATGAAGCTGTTTAGTCTGTTACAGAGCGGGTCGATCTTCGGGCCGGTCGTTAGGATTGACGTGTCATCAGCGTACTGGACCAGCGTTATATCTTCCGGTGGTTTTGGCATGGCTTTGAGGTAAAAGTTGAAGAGGCAGGGCGAAGTGACGGCCCCCTGGGGTACTCCAGTACGGACGTTGCGGCACTTGGACAGATTGTCTCGGAAGAGCACCCGAGATTGCCTGCCTCTCAGGTAGCACTTAAACCATCTAACCAGCGCACCTGGTAGGGTGGAGTTATTCAGATCCGCGAGTAGTAGTTCAAGATTTACCATGTCAAAGGCCCGTGATAGATCAATTTGTACTAGAATAGTGCGCCCCGGAGGTTTGCGTTCGTTGAAGCCTCCAGCTATTTTGCAATTCACATCTAGGAGGGCCGAGGTGGTGGAGTGCAGCTTGCGAAAGCCGTGTTGCGTGTTGCTGGATGGTAAATGGGTGTTAAGCAGTGGCAGCAACAATCTTTCCAGGACTTTCACCGCTGGACATAGTAGCGATACGGGGCGGTACGATTTCGCCTCAGCTGCGTCTTTACCAGGTTTCACCAGTGGTATAATTATGGACTGCTTCCAGATTCGTGGTATTTTACCAGTTGCAAGGGAGCAATTGAACAAGGTCGTTAGGTAAGCTACTCCAGCTGGGCCCAGGTGTTTCAGATGGATCATGCTGATCTCATCCGGTCCCATAGCTTTTGAAGCTTTGGCTGCTTTTATAGCTTCAGAAATGCTGCTAGGGGCGAAGGATGGGGCATCAGCTAGGGGCCGTTTTGAGATTTTGCGCGACAGTTTGCGCCAGGTCTTGGAGCTGGAATGTTTGACCACCGATGTGAACTGCTTATTGAAATGGGCCGCAATTGTTTTGTTGTTCGAGATTGGTTTGCCATCAAAGTTTATGCTGGTATTCGGTGGGGCTGTAGGTCCACTATTAAGAGTCTTGACGGTTTGCCATAGTGTGGACGAGTTGGTTTTGTGGTCGAACGATGCAAGTTTCTGTAGCCAACATGACCGTTTGTGTTCCTTGACCCTGCGTGTTATTTCAGTATTCAGCTCATGGATGCACGGCGAGGTAGGGTTCGTCGTTCTGAGGAGGTCGCGCTCCGCGGCCAGAGGTGCTGCTGAGCCGGGGAAATTAGGTTTCATTCTGTTAATCCGGCCCATAGGTATGTTGTGTTTGGAGGCAGTATTGATGATCTGTCTGAAGGTTCGTTCGCCATCTGTTGGGTCCGTCGGCGCTGGGGTGCGGGCGAAAGCGTTTTCTGTTTCTGTCTGCCATCGCTCCCAGTTCGCCTTTTTCAGGTTGACAAACTTCCGTTTGGGCGCCCAGATTATCTTTTCGGACAGTGGTAGATTCAATATTATCGGCACATGGTCAGACCCTAGACTGACGCTTGTTGTCCAATCCGTTGTGGCAAGCAGAGACATGCTGGCCAAAGAGACATCAGGAGATGAGGGGCGGCCGTAGGTGACGTAGGTGACCATGTCATGCGTTGGCCCGGTTCCTACATTCCTAGACGCACTAGGGTCAGGCCTTAGTGCGTTATCTTCGCCCAGTTCGCTTTGACTACAGTCTAGTTTCAGTAGGTTAGTTCATATTTTGTCAACACCGGGTTAGTAGCAGACGTAGTTGACCATGTCACGCGTTGGCCCGGTTCCCACATTCCTAGACGCACTAGGGTCAGGCCTTAGTGCGTCTTCTTCGCCCACTTCGCTTTGACTACTGTCTAGTTTAAGTGGGTTAGTTCATATTTTGCCAACACCGGGTTAGTAGCAGACGTAGGTGACCATGTCACGTGTTGGCCCCGTTCCCACATTCCTAGACGCACTAGGGTCAGGCTTTAGTGCGTCATCTTCGCCCACTTCGCTTTGACTACAGTCTAGTTTCAGTAGGTTAGTTGAGTTCATATTTTGTCAACACCGGGTTTGTAGCAGACGTAGGTGACCATGTCACGCGTTGACCCGGTTCCTACATTCCTAGACGCACTAGGGTCAGGCCTTAGTGCGTCATCTTTGCCCACTTCGCTTTGACTACAGTCTAGTTTAAGTGGGTTAGTTCATATTTTGCCAACACCGGGTTAGTAGCAGACGTAGGTGACCATGTCACTTGTTGTTCCGGTTCCCACAATCGTAAACGCTCTAGGGTCAGGCCTTAGTGCGTCATCTTCGCCCACTTCGCTTTGACTTCAGTCTAGTTTCAGTAGGTTAGTTCATATTTTGTCAACACCGGGTTTGTAGCAGACGTAGGTGACCATGTCACGCGTTGGCCTGGTTCCCACATTTCTAGACGCACTAGGGTCAGGCCTTAGTGCTTCATCTTCGCCCACTTCGCTTTGACTACAGTCTAGTTTAAGTAGGTTATTTCATATTTTGTCAACACCGGGTTAGTAGCAGACGTAGGTGACCATGTCACGCGTTGTTCCGGTTCCCACAATCGTAGACGCTCTAGAATCAGGCCTTAGTGCGTCTACTTCGCCCACTTCGCTTTGACTACAGTCTAGTTTAAGGAGGGGGGGCTACCCAGGTCAAAAATCAAAGTTCTCCAATTTCGCTTATTTTCACATATGTTACTCCCCCAAGGCACCCCAACCTCAGATGAAGGTGCACTTTTGGTTCAGTGCGTTTGTCAGTGTATTTACATAGGAAAAGGGCGTACAAAAGCCTAAAAGTAGCCCTTACTTAGACAGTTCTAACCCAAACCACATCAAACCAATCGGGCTGAAACTTGCCGTTTTTTGGGCTCGCCGAATTTGAGTGATTTTACATTTGGCGTCATTGCTCAGGCCATGGGCAAAAATTAAAAAAGTGGATCATAGAGGTTGAGATATGACGTTAGGTTATCGAATCATGTAAAAATCAGCTTCGTCAGTGTTAACAAAACTTTCGAGTAAAAGGACGCTTTGCAACCACAAAACACTTTTTTTGCGCCTATGATTTACACGTAAAATTGAATTTTTGGGAGCCCCTAGTAAAAAATTGGCACAAGCATTGGTTCCAGTTTGTTACATCTGCGACGCGCCTTACCTGGGGCTACATCGTGTGCAAATTTGAAGCGAATCGGAGAACCTAAAATTTTCACTTTTACAGGTAGCCCCCCCCTTAAGTAGGTTAGTTCATATTTTGTCAACACCGGGTTAGTAGCAGACGTAGGTGACCATGTCACGCGTTGGCCCGGTTCCCACATTCCTAGACGCACTACGGTCAGGCCTTAGTGCGTCATCTTCGCCCACTTCGCTTTGACTACAGTCTAGTTTCAGTAGGTTAGTTCATATTTTGTCAACACCGGGTTTGTAGCAGACGTAGGTGACCATGTCACGCGTTGGCCTGGTTCCCACATTTCTAGACGCACTAGGGTCAGGCCTTAGTGCGTCATCTTCGCCCGGTTCGCTTTGACTACAGTCTAGTTTCAGTAGGTTAGTTCATATTTTGTCAACACCGGGTTAGTAACAGACGTAGGTGACCATGTCACGCGTTGGTCCGGTTCCCACAATCGGTGACGTACTAGGGTCAGGCCTTAGTGCGTCTTCTTCGCCCACTTCGCTTTGACTACAGTCTAGTTTAAGTAGGTTATTTCATATTTTGTCATCACCGGACTAGTCTTGCGTCTTAGTCTTCTTTTTTATTCTCTTTCATCAAAGCTCATGCATCCAACTTATTATATATGTTCTGTACGAGTATCAATGTTGCATACATTATACTAGCGTAATACATTGTTATCGTTTTGTCTGCTTTATTGTCCTAAAACAGATATTATAATATAGTATATACTAGCACTAGTACATACCACTAGCTTCAGAATGTTTATTCTAGCATTCCTTCTTATGTTGCACTGCTTATTCTTTATCAGCAATGCTGTGCTTCGGTGTCCAATTTCGTGTATTAATTCAACTACCTCAATGAAAGCCGAAGGTTCAAGGTTTTTCAAGCTACAGTGAAAAATTTTGTAATCTGTCATCTGTGTGAACCTTACTATCTAACGGTCTATATAGGGTCTATAGGAGGGGAAGCGACGGTACAGCCGCCACCCCCCCCCCCCCAATTTTCTCCAAGTGGATTTGTACACAAGGGTCTTCCAATTTGTTTTTATCGCCCGATCGGAAAAAATTTCCGATACGTTTCCAATTAAACAAATTCGGCCTAAAAATAGAAAATTTCTCCAGTTTTTTCCTGGGGGCTGCCGCCCCCAGGCCCCTGCACCTTTGTGATTAAGTTGCTTTTATGATCGTCAATCTTGAAAGCGTGTCCACGTGTATATATATACAATTTATGTACTTGCTTAATACACTATTATCGTTTATCCTTTGTTAACGTGCTGTGTTACCGTTGCCAAATCGACAATTTTAGTGCATTTGTGGTCTATAATGCCAAAAAATTTCCGGATTCGCTAGCTTGTGGAAAGTCCTGGGCCCGCGGATGTGTATAGATATATAATTTTTGGTCTTTTGAGCTCCACTATCACTTTCGATTGCACTCTGGTCAGAAAATCTTTTTTAAGAATGCTCAGGTGTGTGTTGTTTTTGGCGTTAAAGTTGGTAAAAAGTGTATTTTAACACATTTCAAAAAATTCTGTAATCTTTTAAAAAGGGGTTGCAGAAATTTTCGGCGTAAAAACTGTATTTTAAAATCTGGGGACTGTTAGAATGGTGGTCAAAAAAAATGTAAGCAAAAGTAACAAAAAAAATTTTGTTTGAAAATATTGCAAATTATAGGGTCTTTTGAAGCGGGTTCCGGTTCCGGTTCCGGTATTTTTAGGTGGTTCCGGTTCCGGTTCCGGTTCCGGTTCCGGTATTTTTAGGTGGTTCCGGTTCCGGTTCCGGTAGTTTTAGGGTTCCGGTCGATCCCTGACCCCTAAGGTTTTTAACACCAATAATTTCACT
The DNA here is from genome assembly GCA_030248245.1 of Trissonchulus sp. WLG1_4. Classification (NCBI taxonomy): domain Eukaryota; kingdom Metazoa; phylum Nematoda; class Enoplea; order Enoplida; family Ironidae; genus Trissonchulus; species Trissonchulus sp. WLG1_4. The sequence goes on from JASANF010008623.1 coordinate 5,274, forward strand.
CTTCTTCTTCTTCTTCTTCTTCTAGATTTTTATTAAAAGGGGCGACGTCTATTTTGGGGGCTAGAGATCAGATTGGAGGCTTGGCTGACGATGGGGGTTCTATATTTTATTAAAAGATGGGGTAAGAAGCATTTTAGGGCCAAATATAATTCCCCCCCGCCGAAGATTGACCGTTTACAACAACCAGTGGCGTACCCAGGGGGGGGGGCTAGGGGGACATCAGCCCCCCCCCTTCGCGATTTCAGCCCCCCCCCCTTCTTCCGATTTCAGCCCCCCCCCCTTTTTCACTTTTTTTCCTATGGTCTTCTTTGGTTTTATGACACCGCTGAAAAAATTTTCCGACACGTTCCCAATTGACTAAAATTACACTGAAATTTCGAAAATTTTCCAAAATTTTCTTTCGAGGGGATCTCGCCCCTATTTCATTACTGCTTTAATGTATATACATGACTTATATCTGCTATGGTGTATTAATAATGAGTAATGCTGACAACTACTATTGGTATTTAGGCTGTGTTTACATTGAGCTTTTTTTGAGCTGCTCGAGCAGCTGAAAAAAAGCCGGAAACGGCGAAAAAAAGCTCAATGTAAACACGGCCTAAGTTATATATTTTGTGTGGCTTTTAATTAAAAACCATGTGGTGGGTGGAGTGAAGGACGAACGTTTAAGGACAGCCCTTGTCACCCATGGTTTTTCTTCAATTTTTTCCTGTATACAACGTATTTTTCAGGTTTGCTAGTCCCCCCATGAGCCGATTTTTCGTGCTTTTTTATCTAAATAGGTTAAAAGTTTGAAATATTTGATATAATTTGTTCTCTGAACAGACCGCTGCTACAACTATGATTTCACGACAAGTGTTGCTTAGAATTGTTTTTTCTAAGCAATTATTATTTCAAAATTCTAAAAATACTCCAGCTTCTGGGGGGGGGGGGCTGCCAAACCCAGGCCCCTGCAACCACTTTTCGCCGCGCCCCCCCCCCCCGGCCCCCCCCCCCCCTTTTTAGCGACCAGTGTTGTCTTCAGAATTGCTTTTTCAATGCAAATTTTATTTCAAAATTCTAAAAAAGCTTTAGCTTCTGGGGGCTGCCGCCCCCAGACCCCTGCAACTAGTATGAATTCACAACAAGTGTTGCTTAGAATTGCTTTTTCAATGCAAATTTTATTTCAAAATTCTAAAAAAGCTTCAGCTTATGGGGGCTGCCGCCCCCAGACCCCTGCAACCACTATGATTTCACAACAAGTGTTGCTTAGAAATGCTTTTTCAGTGCAAATTTTATTTCAAAATTCTAAAAAAGCTTCAGCTTCTGGGGGCTGCCGCCCCCAGACCCCTGCAACTAGTATGAATTCACAACAAGTGTTGCTTAGAATTGCTTTTTCAATGCAAATTTTATTTCAAAATTTTGAAAAAGCCCCAGCTTCTGGGGGCTGCCGCCCCCAGACCCCTGCAACTAGTATGAATTCACAACAAGTGTTGCTTAGAATTGCTTTTTCAATGCAAATTTTATTTCAAAATTTTGAAAAAGCCCCAGACCCCTGCAACCACTATGATTGCACGACATGTCGCGTATATCAATGAAATTAGTAAAAAAATTTAAAAAGCTGAACTTTCTGCAGACTGCCGCGGACTGCGTGTGCGTTTTCACCATCAGTTCAGCCTCGACCCCCATCCCCCGTCGACCATCAGTTCAGCCCCCCCCCCCCGTCGCGAAGTCCTGGGTACGCTACTGACAACAACGCTGCGGAAAAATCAAGACGCATTCATTCTGCATTGAAATCGCAGCATCTGTTTAGACAGTGCATTTTGCCGCAGCGGCGAAAATGCACCGGCAAAATCGCAGTAAAATCGCAGCGTGTGAATCGGCCTTTTGTGTTTCTGAAAAGATACACACATACTCATCCATCATGCGAAAATTTAAATATGCTGAAACTATGCCAAAAGCTCACGCGCATAACAAGCCAAACATCAAACACGTCAGCGGATGATTAGGTGAAACACGTAGACGTGTTAGTGTTACTTACTAATGTAAACTGATAAAAAGTTAATGCCGTCGTAATATTTTCTTTGCTAAAAAATACGTTTGGCGCGACAGCGTGAAACCGATAATAATAACCAACAAACTATCTCAATGGAGGTTTTGTAATCTTCTGATTCCTGAAATTTACTCCAGGTTACTCTCATTCTCCTATACTGGGATCAAACCTGATGTATAGTGTACCCAGCAGGTATTCTACAAGAGCTTTGTTTCCTCTAGACTGAAAGAAGTGATAGTGCAACTATATTTTTAAAAACTATTTGCTCTCGCGTCTCGCCATGTCAACGGGCGGAATGTCAATTACGCTATGTCGATAGCGAAATGTCAATAGCGGATTACCTACGTGCTGGAAATTCAACTCTCGCTATCCCTCGTAGTTTAATGTCAACGTGCCGCTATGTCTACGTGGCTTTTGTCTATAAGGCGGAATAAAAACCTTTGATAATTACACGTGCCGTCTTTTTATACAATGAAAATTATGACACTTTGGTCTGGAAGACAAAAGAAATTTTGACACGTGTTAATTTTGCCCAATTTGCCTGTAAAACAAAAAGACATGACACGTATTACGATTAATAACCCTGGGTCGAAGGGGAAACGAATGCGCAGATTAATGAAAAAAAAAAAACAACACACACAAAAAAAAAAAACAAAAAACAACAAAAAAAAAAAAACACCAAAAAAAAAAAAAAAAAAAAAAAAAAAAAAAAAAAAAAAAAAAAACACCACAAAAAAAAAAAACAACAAAAAAACAAAAAACCCAACAACCTTAAGTTCATTTCTCAAGTCTTAGTGTAAGCCGCAAAGTCTTCAAACTTTTTAATGCCTTTTTATCTGAATTTTTATTTTCTAACTTTAATCTTGGCTAAACTTTGTATTTCAGTATTTCACTAATTTGATTTTTTTATAAGTTAAAACACTTATATTTCAGTATATTGTATTTTGTATGTTTCAGTGTTTGTAGATTTTGAATAAAACTCTTTTAGACAGTCGATACGTGTTCTTTCGGTATTGTTACAGAAAGTTACTTATTGACTGTTTTTAAACTTTTATCATCATTCAATCGGTCACTCATTTACGTTGGTAACGTTCACGTTGCTGAATTAGTAAGAGTTGACATTCCGCTACATTGACATAGCGTAATTTAAATTGCGCCAGTTGTAATAGAGGAATTAGACATAGCGCCAGTTGTAGTAAATGAATTTGACATAGTAGCACGTACATATTCGTAGCACGGAATGTCAACGTACATTCATGCACGTTGACATTCCGCAACCACACCTTAAAAACGTGAAATTTCAGCTCGTTTTTCAGAAACCATAGATAAACCCAATTATTCATTTTTGCACTAGTGACTAGTCTGCGTGGCATGAGGTGCCGCTCTGAAAAAAAACTTTTTGGATGAAATTCGGTTGTGGTTCCTGTTCCTGAAATCAGACGTAATGCAGATTGCAGACGGGGCTTATGGTTCGCGCGTATGGTTAGCGGTAGCGCTCAGCAAAAAATCTCATTGGCAGTAAACTAGCGCAACAAAGCTGAGCCAGGATATTATGGATAGTATAGTGATTTGGAATCCAAATTATTTGATTTATCGCAAGGATAGAGATATGCATGGAGGCGGTGTTTGGGTCGGGGTTGAAAAATCGATAAATTGTGTTTTGTCCCCAGTAAAAATTGCCAAATAGTTTAACTTTAATATTTTGTTTCTTTGTTGGCCATGTAAGTGTAAAAAAATTGACAGCGTAATTGTGAAATCACATTCGCACTTTGCTGAAACAATGAATGGGTCCAGTTGGACCCCATAGGCGTGCGAGGGTTAACCTCTGAGTGTTTGGCAGTGGATGTGACTTTTAGAGAATATAGGCTTCGTTTTTGTACTTTTTATAGACCACCGGGCAATACATTAGCTCTAAATCTGTTATCTTGTGATCTAGATATGTGCATGACGTATCGTCCATGTGATGTAACAATTTTTGTTGATGACTTGAATTTGCCTAATGTGAACTGGAAAGTTTGGAAATCTTCATCTATAGCATTGAGCAGGACATATTGATGAAAATTAGCAGTTACGGCTTTACTCAACTTATAAAGTTTCCAACTAGGCTGACATCTCCTAATATCTTGGATGTTTTGTTGGTCAATCAAACTGAAATTGTGATGAATATTAATCAGTTAGCCCCATTAGGTTCATCAGACCACGTCTCTGTTAGTTTTAATCTTAAAGCCTGGGGTAAAGGGGAAGCAAAGCAATGGTATAGGAACTTCTATATGATGGATTGAGTAGCTATTAGTGCACATTTATCGTCTATTGATTGGTGCTCTGTGCTCTGGAAGGGGACGCATGATGCTAGAAATATACATACTGGTAAAAAATTTTGGTTGAAGTTTAAGGAAATAATTCATGCTGTCATTGAAACTTACGTGCCATGTGTTCGTACTGTTAGGAGTAAATTATGCTGGCCGTCGAAATTACGTAATCTGGAAGAAAGGAAAAATGTCGCATTTAAGGATTGGGTTAGAGATATGGATTTTTTGGCTAAATTTAGATATAATGAGCTTTTTCAATTATTTAATCGTGAACTAGTAGCATTCCAACGTTCTTATGAAAAAAAAACTTGCGCGGAATCCGAAGAAAAGAAGATTTTTTCGGTATGTTGGTAAAAAATTAAACCAAAGTGCGGTATTCCTACTTTAGAAGGGGAGGATAATTCTTTAGGTGTAACAAATAATGACGAAGCGGATATGTTCAATCGTCATTTTTGTTCTGTTTATACTAAGGATGATTTGCCTGTTGACTGTTCTGGTCTGCCTGTGTTGTCGAAATGTGATTCGTTGGATTTGAGCGTTTTGGATGTTTTCAAGCATCTCAGAAATTTGAATAATAGTTGCGTCACTGGACCTGACGATATACCGTATATGTTTGACAAAACTTTTGCAGCTGAGCTCACATTTCCTATCTTTTTTATCACAGATTTTGCATACAGACTGTCTTATGTTCTGAGAGATTGGAAGGATGCAAATATTGTTGCTATTTATAAAAACAAATGTGCAAGATCTAAGGTTGATAACTACCGTGATGTTTCTCTGACTTGTGGTGCGGCTAGACTGCTCGATGTTGTGATAAATGTGCGTATTCGTAGTTTTTGTCTTTACCATAACTTTTTCTGTGAATCAACACGGTTTTCTTCCTGGCAGATCTACCACATCTAATTTGTTGTTGAGTGTTGAAAATTGGTCTAAATCACTGCAGGAGCATAATTGTGTTGACGTTGCATATCTCGATTTTAAGAAAGCGTTTAATACAGTATGTCACAGAAAACTGCTCGAAAAGCTAGCCCTATGTGGGTTTTGATGGCTTTTTTACCGATGCTGAGAGCTTTTCTTATAAGGAGGAGGCAGAGAGTGCGTATTGGTGACTGCATTTCCCCTTGGAGTGATGTGACTAGTGGTGTACCTCAGGGATTAGTCTGTGGTGCTACCATTTTTCTTTTTTTATGTCAATGATGCTATTGATCTGTTAAATGACGCCACTCTCTGGTTTCCGGACGATTCTAAAATATTTTTCTCGGGCTTGTTACGCTTTAATAAGCTTCAAAGTGTTTTAGATAATTTTCTAACTGGGCTAAATTGTGGCAAATGTCCATATCTACACAAAAGTCATACGTTATGCACCTTGGACGGTCTAATCAAGAACATGTGTACCATGTTGACGGTGTAAGCCTAAGTAGTGTGCGGTCTTGCTCTGATTTGGGGGTAATGATATCTTCTAATCTGAAATTTTTTGAACATATTGTTAAAATTGCAAAAAAAGCGCTGGGGATACTATATTTAGTTACCAACAGTTGTATTACAAACGATGTTGATGTACTAGTTAGTTTATTTAAATCTTATCTTCTATTTATTCTTGAATATGCTAGTGAGGTCTGGAACCCACACTTTGTTAGGGATATTGAGCTATTAGAGAAAGTTCAGAAACCATTTACGAAGCACTTTTTTGAATTGAGACACTTAGATCACCCAACGCGATACTCTGCGCTGGGCTTGAAGTCTTTAGAATTTAGGAGACTTGTTCGGGATGTCTCGTTTTGACATACAAAATTATACATGGACAAAACCATTATTAATCCATTCAAAGTGTTCACCTTTAAAGAAGAAAGCCGAACTAGAGGCCATCGGTATAAACTTGCTATTCCTAAATGTAGGTTGGATATTACTAAATTTTCCTTCTTTTCGAGAGTTATTTCACCATGGAATAGTCTACCAGATCGCGTACTGTGCATAAATTTAATGACGGTATTAATGCAAATGAACGTTCATTGATGAAATTTTTGAAAGTGAATAAATTTTTTTGAACTATTGTCACGGTAATCCGGCGTACCTTCTGAAGTAAATATTTCTTCTTCTTCTTCTTCTTTTTCTTCTTCTTCTTCTTCTTCTTCTTCTTCAGTTGCAATACGACTTAATTTAACAACTAAATGTGTGCAAAAAAACTTTTTCAGTACTATATCTTTAAAGGGGCGCTTCAGGAATCACGTGGACCATATTTTAAAAAAAAAGAAAAAATGAACAGCCATTCTTGAAGAAAAGCTGTCCAGCAAGATTCATAAAAAATGTTTTGGCGTGCATATCTTCAAAGAAAAAAATTAGGAAAGATGTGACAATGTTTTCTTTCCAACTTTCAAATTCAAACAAATTCAGCAAGTAAGTAGGGCAGGCATCGAGTAACGTTTTCGGAGGTTTTAGCGGTCATACGCAAAAAAAGTTCCCGGTGAAGCCTTACAATACGATAAAAAATGTTGAAAAAAGTTCTGAAATTTGGATTTCTTTTGATCAGTCAGATGTGGACCATCGCCATGAAGCTCAGTGTTTAAAGAAATTTGTTCAAGACCACCGGTGGCAAATTTGTTTGGACATTCGATAATTAGTTGTAGCTGCGTTATGTGAGTAACGTGCGCGACGGATGACTAATTACCGTACCAAGAATCGCGTCTGTTTACGTCGGTTCATGTGCATGACGCGTAATAAATACAAAGCAGGCGAGCGCTCGCCAAATAAAATGGCAATTCCCGTGATATTCTAAGGGTAACGCAGCTAAGGGTCGATTCATACTTACAGCCGTATGTCCGTTCTGACGACAATATGACGAAATATTGACATCACAGGCGCAGGCTGGTCCACTGCACTAGGCTGCTAGTGACGTCATTCTGCAGGCTGAACGGACATACGGATGAAAGTAGTAATCGAGCCTAAGAGAGTCAGTAGTGGCCAGCAGTGTATAGGGAGAGACGTGGTGCACCCAGATTGCTACTAACATCAGAGTGGGTGTAGAGTGACTGAGTAAAAATTTAGCTCGGTATGTACTGAGTTCAGCAGGTAGGTATGCGTAGGTAATATAAGTAGGTTGGAAATGGGCTTCTATCAACGAGTTTCTTCATAACCAGAGGAGACAGAGTATATACTATATAGCCGATCCGAATTCAATCCGGTAGGACCTCCAAAAGAAGGGGACTGGAAGATAGTAAAAATTCTGTAAGTATTTTGACAAAATGTTATTCGTGATGGAGTATCGTAAGCTATCAGAATTTTAAGCTGTGTTATAAAGATCCGATTTTCAAAACCTCAACAGTTTTAAAAGTTTCAAAAAAGAACCTGCAATTTAAAGGAGGACTTGGTATACTTGGTCGCGGGTTACTGGCAATTGCCATCTTTTGTTTTTGTAGTTGTATGATGTTAATTGTTATTGATATATTCAGGAAACAAGTTTATTTCGTCTGCATAAATTGTGAGTTGAAAAAGTTGGGGAGCTGAATTTAGACGCGATAGGGTGGGACAGCCTAACAGGGGGTGCGCAATGAGCTTGTGCTAGACACGCCAGAGCGTTGTTCCCATACAGAGGGGTCACCTATTATAATTCTAGGGTCACTTTCTCCCCTCATCGAGGCAAATTTTCCTATTGAAACGCACCTCTTGAAACCTATTCATAGTCGAAAATTGTCCACACTAATTGTGCAAAAAAAACAGAAGGATTTATTGTTATATGAAGAATCTACAGTTCACAAATTCACAATAGTATAATTGTGACAGAACATTGTATATAGATGAGGTGACCGTTTTACATGTGACATCAGAATAGAATGTTCCTTATAAGATGTGTGTGTATGTATGGCACATTCCCCTTCCTTAGATTCAATTTATTAAATCGGCTTTTAAAAAGTTACCCTTTTATTAGGTTTTCTTGGTTCGTGTAGCTCATTCACAGCAACAGCTAGTTTAGTTCTATTGATAGAGATACGCTGATTCACATTATTGTATTCGATGACAACTGTTTTTGCGCGGCCGCCTCAGCGGCCGTGCATACTAATTTCAGTTAATGCACTGAAACTGAAAACGCATGTAAATCATGCTCAGTTTCAGTGCATTATGGAAGCCTGCAGCACTTAGAACATGCGTGTGTGTAGCGCACATAGCATGTGCAGGTGAGTGTGTGTGCGTGCGTGCAGTATGTGTAAGTGGTGTGTGTATATGCATAGCCCGGCAGGTTGACTAGTTGAATATCGATATATAATAATAATAATAATAATAAATATGTCGTTGATATATCGACAACAATTACGATCACAACTGACAGTCTAGTCTAAAGTAATCACACATTTGTCGCATTGGCGTTAGGTTGTGCAGTTATCTGGTTATTGAAGCAGCCGTTGGACCGTGGTTGCGCGGATTGAATGCGAACGATTTAATTTTTTGTTTTTTTGAAAGTTATGTTAGCTGGCAATCGCAAACCTACTGCTCCTGTCAAAACTGTAGTTTAGTGGTAAACGCAGTTTTCGTATAGAAGATGTGCAGAAACCACAGTGTAATAGAATTCTAGTATCAAAACTAAAGAGCTGTTGGTCTGTGGCCCAACATAGGAAATGGTTAAGTACTATAGTAATCAGTACTAATTCTGTACAAGCAAACTGTATATATATATACATACATAGAATTTATAACAATTACTGACACGCCACCCTCCCGAAAAATAACCGTCCACGGTTAGAATAATTTAGTTGTGAAACAGTTGAGATACAGTCTAGGGTATCAAACTTTTGGGGGATTAGAAGTTCTACATATCAAGGCAAAGAAGCTACGGCATAAGGCAGTCAGGGCTTAAAATAAAGTTGCTGTAGCTGGGGACTGGACAATCCTCGCGAGGGCTGCTGATACGGGGCTTGGCTGTAGCGACGGTCGAACAGCTCGAGATCGGGAATGTGCTCCTGCCACCAATACAGCAAGCGTCGGTCACCCTCGGCGTTCACGTGTAGGTTATCACGATGGTAGAGGGACCGATTCAATTTGGTGTCGATTCAATTTGGTGTCGCTACCAAATTTCTCGTATCGACGACCCGATGGGCGGATGTAGTGTACCCCGGCGGAAACACAGCGGCGATGAAGCCAGTGACGGAACGACCGCAGGGTGGCTGGGTCGTGGACTCTCGTGGGAAGGGGCGGGGACCACCACACCGAATTTGCTCTATCCGCCACCACCTCTAGGGCAACGTTTAGGCTTTGCCTTGCGGCTGCCGGCGCTGATCGGGTTTCGTTGACCCCGACGTGAATGATCACGTACTTGAACAGGTGATGATCCACTGTTCGCAGCATGCTTGGGAGGTCTGCGAATTTGCATCCGCCGCGCACTAACAGCAGCGATGACTCGATCCACGTCACGTGCTTCAGAATCGAGTCCGAGACAACCAGAAAGCCATAGCGAGGGCCTTGCGGCTTTGGTTAGAAGTCAACCACTCTTGCACGTCAAGGGGCCGATTCGCACGGTGGCACAACAGGCGGTAGGCATCGGAGAGACACCGCCGGAGAAGGTTCTGACCGGGGAACCGGTGCGGGTGTCGTTCGAGTCGGGACTTCCGTTCCGCCGTGGTCCACAAGTATTCGTTCTCGTAGAACGGTCGAGCGAAAAGCACACTATCCACGTCGATTTGGCGAATTTCCTGGCGGAAAAACTGGTGACTTTCAAAGCACAGCATGAATATGGCCGTGCGGACGTCACATCGGCGCTCGACCCAGTGCAGAGGAGCCGTCGGCTTCTGGTCCACTGGAAACGGTGTCTCAGGACCTAGCTGCCGCGGCTTGAACAGGTATCGATCGCTCGACTTTTGCTGCAGGAGCTCCGTCTCGCCCGTTTGGCGACACGCAATGAGCTCGTATAGCTGTTGCGCATTGTATAAGTGATTGTCCAACCGGATGCCGAGTCACTTGTTATACGGCGACAAAGGATCGGCGCCCCGTACGACGTGATGCCGGATTTTTCTCTGCTGTTGAGCCATCTCCGTCAATCCTGGAATACAGCAACTATGTCTATAGTTCACGATAAGATACTCAATTAAATATATACTGTTAAATAAATAAATATTCGTAATTAATAATTGTAATAACAGTCAGCTAGGTATGATTATAGCTTAAATCCGCAGTTAGGCTAATAAACAGTTATCACCGGCACCACCCCTTTTCACTCGTCTTCTTAGGAAGTACGGGTAAGTGGGTGTGGGGCCGAGCTCATCGACGTTATTGCCGGTAAGCTCGCCTAGCGGCACTGACATTTTCCCCTTGTGGGTACTAGGATCTGTCACTTTTACTGAGCCGTCAGAATCTAACGAGCTCATGTTAGGCCTAGCGGCTGATTCCATTACGTCCTGATTTTCGTTTTCGTCGTCTTCGTCTTTGCTGCCCAGCCAGTCCAGTTGTTTCGCCGTCTCAACTGGCTCTGCTGGCGGGTCCGGTTGTTCGATTGGGTCAACTGTTATGTCGCGCTCCTCCACTGGTTTGACATTGTCTACATGGATCCATTGAAGTGGTGCGTGGGGCTTAACTAGCGATCTTAGGAGGACGTTTTTATCGTTTTCCGACAATTCTACGACGCGATAAGGGCCTTTATAACGCATGGCTAACTTCGGGGTTTGTCCAGGGGGTAGAACTGGCGTCTGCTTGACGTAGACCCGTTGCCCAGGCTGGAGGTTAGTGGGCACGACGTTCCTGTCGTACCAATCCTGTTGCAGCGCTTGGCGGTGCTGTATGGTCTTTCGTGCCATGTCCCAAATCGTGTTGAAACGATTATACAGCTTAGTTTTATAGTCAGCTATGTTTTGATACCCTGGGACACTCGCGGGCAACCAATCTGGAGCCGGCGGAATCGGATCTCTACCAAAAAGCAAGTAGAACGGGCTTTCTTGTGTTGTCGAATGAGTTGACGTCCGGTAGGCGAAAAGGACGACTGGCAGCCAAATGTCCCAGTCCGTTTGGTTGACGTTTGCATACATCGCTAGCAATTTTAGGAGCTCTTGGTTCAGCCGTTCGCATACCCCGTTGGTTTGTGGTCGATAGGGTGTAGTCAGGATTCTTCGTGTTTGGAATAGCTTGTTCACAGCTTCCATCACGTTTGCCAGAAAGTTACGTCCTCGATCGGAAAGCAACTCCACTGGGGCGGAATACCGACAGATCACTTCATTTAGGTATAGCTCTGCTATCGTGTCTGCTTTGGCATCAGGCATGGGGAACGCTTCGGGGAATTTGGTAAATGTGTCGACTACAACCAGAATGTATTTGTTTCCTTTCGTTGTTCGAGGCAAGGGGCCTTCGACATCAATTGCTAGTCGGTGCCATAGACCTTCCACTGGGATGGGTTTCAGTGGCGATTTCGGTACCATAGCAGGCCTTTTTCGTCGAGCGCACTGTTCGCATGACTTACACCATTTTGCCACATCTGTTTTCATAGTTGACCAAAAGTAACGTTCGCGCATTCTTTGATAAGTTCTAGGGAACCCGAGGTGTCCAGCTAGCGGACAGTCGTGGTTTACTTGTAACATTTCCGTGTGCAGCTGTGTTGGAACCACTAATAGTTGACGCTTAGGAGCACGTCGAGTGCGCGGCTGCACTCTGTACAATGTTCCATCGATCAACTTGTGCTGACTAGCATTCCCGAGAACCCGTTTTCGCTCTGGTTCCTCTCTAGGCAACAGTCCGGTTTCTAAGTATTGCACAATTTGGAGGATTGATGGATCTGTGCGCTGGAGTTGGCGAATATTGTGTAGTCTGTCCGTAACGGTAACGAGCGCAGTCAGGCGTGATAATGCGTCGGCATTCGCGTTTGCCTTTCCAGGCCGATGGTGGATTTCAAAGTCATATTCTTGCAATGCCAAGGACCATCGAGCTAATCTTGGCGATGGGTTTTTGGTACTCATGAGCCATTTCAAAGCCACGCAGTCAGTTTTGATGATGAAATGGCGGCCATAGAGATAGCCGCGAAAGTATTCGACTCCATATACAATCGCTAGGGCTTCCTTTTCTACCGTGGCATAATTTCGTTCATTCGGCCTAAGTTGGCGTGAGGCACATGCGATGATCTTGTCGACTGCGTCCATTTGTTGACTAAGGATGGCTCCTATTCCTACTTCGCTCGCATCGCACTGTAGGATAAACGGTTTGGTAAAGTCTGGATAGGCGAGGACAGCGTGATCTACCAGCATTTGGCGCAGCTGAGTGAAAGCAGTATGACACTCCTTCGACCATTGAGAACTCCGTGGTTTGCCTCGCAGCAACCTCGTTAGGGGTGCTGCGATTGAAGCGAAATTTGGAATAAATCTTCGATAATATGATGTTAGTCCGAGAAAACGCCTGACTTCAGTAATTCCTTTTGGGGCAGGATAATTTTGGATCTTCATTATCTTTTCGGGGTCAGGATGAATTCCAGCTTTCGATACAATGTGGCCCAAGTACGGTACACTAGAACGGCTAAAATGACATTTTTTTGCTTTGAGTTTGAGGCCATACTTTCGTAAACGTTGGAACACAGTTTGGGTGTCATTCAGGTGAGCTTCGAATGTGGTTGAGAAAATGAGGATATCGTCGATGTATATCAAACATTTCTCCCAAGTAAGTCCCGATAAAGCTAACTCCATAAGGCGTTGGAATGTTGCTGGCGCGTTACACAATCCGAATGGCATGACGGTGAATTCATGTAGTCCCCAACAGGATACGAATGCAGTTTTCTCTCGAGACTCGTCGTCCATCGGTATCTGCCAATAGCCACTGGCCAAATCAAGGCTACTGAAGTAGGTGGATTTTCCGAGAGTATCCAGCAGATCATCGATGCGAGGCAAAGGGAATGAATCCTTTTTGGTGATTGAGTTCAGACGTCGGTAATCAACACAAAATCTATCCGTCCCGTCCTTTTTCTTTACAATGACAATAGGACTTGCCCAGGGACTCGTTGATTTACGAATGACGCCCCGTTTTTCCATTGACTCGATCATTTGCTTGAGGGCAGGTCTTTGGCTTTGAGGCACTCTGTAGGCGGCCTGCTTGATTGGGTGTTCTGTGCCTGTGTCAATTCGATGGCAGATTCCGTGAGTTCTACCCAGATCAGCATCGTCTACGGCGAACACGTCTAGATTTTGTTTCAACACACTAAGCAGTTGTTGTTTTTGTTCTTCCGTAAGGTCTGATTCGGTGAGGTCTAGGTTTTGTAATTGTTTGGGAGTTCCAAGGGTTGTATTTTTCAATCCAGCGGCTTCACTTTGATTCACAACCGTGTGTACGCTGTCTGCAAAAGCGACAGTCGTGCCTTTCGGTAGTTGGATGGCATGATGATGTGGGTTCATCAATCGGACTGGAATACCTTCTAAACGACATTGTGACAAACTACGCCCACCGACTAGACCTTTGTTAACCCAGAAACGTTAGAACTGTCCACAAACATAACTTCGGACTGAAGCTGTTTGTCAATGTAGCCGGGCACTATAACCTCAGTCCGCGGGTGAATGAGAGTAGTGATTTGCAAGGAGACTTTCGCCGTACGATGGTCCTTGTTCGACTTGCTCAGATTGCTCAATTCTCGGGATGTGACATCGATAGCATTCAACGTGAAGTCGAAGGTGACTCTTCCTGCCTGTCGTAACACATCTCTTCCCAATAGCAAATCATAGGGACTGTTTGGCATAACATATATGGGATGTTCTGGAATGGAGATTGCGCCCAGTTGTATAGTAGCCATGAAAACTCCAAGCAGCCATAATGGATGTCGGGAGAGTGATTTAGCGGCACGCTGTGTTCGGCTCAAGGGTTTTGTGTGGATATTTTTGGCCAAATCGGCTTTTATAATGGTGATGTCGCTGCCCGTATCCACCAATGCGGCCATCGGTTGTCCGTTGATTTTCACTTCAGCAACACATTCTGGGCTTTCGTCAGTATAGGTCAGTCGTGGAGGCCACACAACAGAAGAGTTCATTCTGACTGGCGATGACGTAGCACTTTTTATCGCGGGCAGCGCTACTTCTTCTGGCTCTTCTGCCTGTCGTTCGCCAATATGTCCTTCTTCATCGTCGTCTTTTTCTGGGGGTTGTTTAAAACATTGGTGCTGTTGGCGCCATAACCGCTTTCTATTTTTTACCAAAAGGTAAGCAAGGTAAATCATAGCAGTACACACCAGCACTATGACAGCTGTATTCACGATCACTTGGATGGGCCCCTTTAGGAGCCCGCTCAATAGGTCACCGGCACCGTGGCCAAGTCCGGCTAAGCTAGCTCCGACTCCTTCTCCTAGGCCATGGTAGACATTGCCAACTGCAGTTCCCGTTGCCTCAATTATTTCGCTCATGCCATGACCAATTCCGCTGATTGTATTGTAGACTGCGGCGGGGTCCAGTGACAGTTCTGCTGTATAATTGATCAATCGTGTTAGTTGTTTTTCTAATGTGGCAATCTTAGAGTAATGCGTTCTTAGCATACCGACACTGGCGTATAGTCCAGCTATGCGACTATGAAAAAGTTTCGGAGCGCTGAAGATAAATTCTTGGGTTAGTAGAGCAGGACTGCTAATCGGGCGACTCCGCTGTACGTGTGCTGGGCCTGTAGACGACCTCCAACCAGTCGTTCCTTTGTAAATGCCACGGATATGATGATGGCAAGGGACTATCGTGGCATCGGGAGTCACATCAGTACTGCCAGGTACAACGAACCAGATTGTACCGTTCACTTCTACTGGCAAAATTTCATAGCATTTGTCTCCCACTTGGTAGTCCCAGAAGACTCGGTCCACTTTCATTTTCTGGCATTGCCAGATCATAAGCACTTCGCCTGCTACTACAGCGTAAATGTTGGATCTATTTAGCAGCACACGACTGCCCATCGTTGGGTCGATGCGGATTAGCTGTCGAATTAGCTGCGTTTGGCGAGCTGCAATCTCACACAGTGTCGTCCATACGTTTCTAAACTGTAGTGATTGTAAACGGATCAACTCGTCTTCTAGGTATTGGAGCTTGCTATTGACAGGATTAGGGTATTCATTCTTGTGGTGCCATTGCCGAGACGTGTACGGTTTTGGAGGACGCTGTAGGCGACTTATGGTATTGTTTGCATCTGGTTGAGCAGCTCGAATCACAGCTCCTTGATCCGTTGAAACTGCACCTGGTGGAATGCAGTCTGACGCCGGCGGGGATGACGTAGTGAATGTTAAGGCTATTTGTAGGTCGTGTATAACCAAATGGCTT
>JASANF010008625.1:0-25544 GCA_030248245.1 Trissonchulus sp. WLG1_4
TAAAATAAGGGTCTGTTGTGTAAATTTTTAAAAGTGTGTATTTTAGTATTTTTTAGGTAAAAATTGACCGTTTTTGCACGCGAAAAGTCATATTTCGCCTTTGAGACTCGAACTACATACGAAAATTAAAAAAATGATATATAGAATTGAAAATTTTAGCGTTTTTGTCAGTTCAAGTAGCCGACACGTCAGGACAAGCCTTCCTAAAATTTCGAAAAATCTGCGACAAGCCCCCACCCCAAGCCGAGACCCCGTGTTCACGCAGATAGAGAGTTGTTTTATCAGCCAGATCTTACACACTTTTTTTCAAATCTGGGTGCAAAACCTTTTAAAGTAGTTTGAAGTATTACAATAAATCGCACAGACAAGCTCAGCATGGCTGATTTTTCAATGTCAACTTTCAAGTGCATAAAAACGAATGCTAAAATAAGCCGTTTAAGAGCAGAAACTGAAGATTTTTTGTTTTGGGGTAAAAAATTAGACTTAATTTTGTTAACACAAAGAGGTTACAAGCTGCAATCGCCACTTCGCGAATTTTTGTAAATTTTACAACCAAAATAGGCCGTTTAATCAACTTCTGGGGAAAAATGGGGCTGTGTAAATCAGTGTGTATTTTTATTTTTTGCTGTGTAAATTAGGCGGCTGATGTGTAAATACACCCTATTTTACACAAAAAAAAACCATGGACTTTACGTAAAAAAACTGGCGTGCCTTCAAGCAAGCATTTATTAATTCTCCCGGAATCCGAGTACGCAGTCGGATTAGTTGACTGTTTCTTTACTTTTCCAGACGTATGAATCAGATCATACTCTAGTTCGCATAAACAAACCATAAAATAATAATTAAAGAAAAAACATTACAAACTACAAAAACATCAATAATAAGTAACAACTAATAAAAGAAAAAATAAATATAATATAAGAAGGGATAAAAATCAGTACCCCAAACATCGACTTGGTGACCCTGCCCAGCCCGTCGCCCATCTTGAACACCCCGTCTACGAAAGTGTCCGGCACACTGACCACTGCATTTCCCACCGACTTCATGCCGGTCAGAATGGGATTCATGAAACTGAATGAGTCAATCTGAAACAACTAATAGTAATAGTTTACTACTTTACTAATAGTAGTAGTAGTAGTAGTACTAATAGTTTAGTACATTTTTAGTTACATAACGCATAAAAATCACGCCATTAATTAACGGTTGGCCGCTGCTAACTAATCTAGCATATTTTAGGTGAACCTTTATAGTGGCGCGACCAAATTCATAATGATAAACTCACTGTTTAAAAGGTAAAAAGGGAAGTGAAGCAAAAATTATTCATCAACAACGAAGTTTAATCGAACCGTCGTCAAGTCATACTCTCGACCTGACGTTACTGCACATAAATTTGCTGAGCAATTAGTGTGAACTTCCAAAATTCACGAAAAGTAGCCCAAAATGCAATTACATAGCAATACCATACCATAATACATTTCACTGCTTTTCCAGCCTCATTTACCTCCAGGCTACAGCCCTACCTCCTCTAATGTCTAATTAATACCTGTCCGTGTCCGTGTCCCTAAGCTAGCACAAGAAAACCTCTACAGATAAAATTATGCTTTTTTGCACATTTATTAAAACATCTGCAGTCAAGTTCACACACCGAAAATTGGCGAGTAACTGCTACTAAATGTTCTATTGTAACAGCTGACCAGTTTCCTTTTTGCTTACAAACAAACGGACACGCTTACGGACAAGTATGAACTAGGCTTAAACCTGCCACAACATAGCAACGATAAAGCATTATAAACAAACCCTACGGGTGAAATTCACAAAGGTGGTTTTACTAAACCATGATTTGACGTACGTTTTCATATGATTTACACATAATTTCATTACGAAATATCGCCTCGTTACGAATTTCTTAAACCGTTTTGGCTCAGTAAGTTGAAATTTGAAACCTGCAGCACAGCAGGTTTTGGTTCAGCTGAAATTTCAACTATTAAGCTAAAACCATTGTTTTAGAAAATCTACTAAATTCGTAACGAATCACGCAATATTTCGTAATCAAATTGTGTCAAAATAATATTATGCAAACATTCGTAAAACCATGGTTTTTTTAAACCATCGTGGTTAAATCCACCCTACTTGTTTGGCATAGAGTGAGCGGCTTTTGTTCCCCTTGGCCAGGAAGCTAACCAACACCTGCTCCAGACCTTTGTGGCGTTTCATCAGTTCTGGATTCAGCAGCGTCTAAAGGGCAAAAAACTATAGTTTTAATTTTGACTACATTTTGTTCTTGTCCTTGTGTCCTGAAGGCCAAGTTTAAACCGGGCTTGAGAGTTTCATCACTAATATCAAGATAGATTGTAGTGAGGAAAAGGAATTCTTGTAATTTAGAAAGAAAGATAGATAATCTTGACTGTTATTTACAAAATGGTCGTGCATAAGTGCTAGAAAATAAGAATATGTTGTCGAAATAGTTACTACCACATTAACGAATTTCTTTTATTTAATTTACAGACAAGAACACAACTTTATCCCGAACCAATTTTGGTCAATAACTAACTAACCTGCAAATACGAATTCAAGGCCCGTTTTCTCTTTTCGAGAAAATCTCTGTTCAAGTTATTGAAAGTTCGTTTCCCAGGAAAACCGAGATCAGATAACAGCGGGAACTGAAATGAGAAAAAAATAAATCGTTACAAGCCCTTTCACGCTATTCCTAGATTACGTCACTTTTTTGATTCAAAATAGGCGAGGAGGCACCCGAAGCTTGTTTCAACTGAAAATGACTTAAATTCGGCAATCTAAATCGAGAATAGTACTAAAACGAAATCAAATCACATTTAATGCGACTAAATTGTATTAAAATGTCCTAAATTATTCAAAGATGCAGAAAGGACAATTAGCACAAAAAACTATTATATATTGTATAGCATTGTAAAAATTATTGTATTAAAATTTTTTTAAAGAATGTTAATTTCTTCATAAAAAAATCCAGCCGTCTTCACCTTTCGTTCCAGAAAATTGTGAAGCTCAAAAAAGTCTGAATATCGTCTGAGAACATTCCAGCTAGACACGAGGGCGCCTGTGGGAGTCTCCTTGGTGACTTGGATGAAGTAGACTGCAAAGGCTTTGTTGCCCTCCCTGCTCACTGCTAAAATTAAAATGGTCGGATTGCACAAAACGCTGCCGAAGTTTAGACTCAGTCTAAATACTTTTTTCAAATAACGTTGAACATTGTACTGCTTGTATTAAAAGTGGAAAGTAATAAGACTAGATTTTTTTCAATAAACGTTGCTTGTCACAAAAGTTATTACTTAAAGTTACTAAATTTTTCATAGCATTCTGGCCAGTTCCAAATATTTCCATACTTTAGAGGACGAATTGCAAATAACAAAATGGCTTACAACGAAAACCATTTTTCAAACAGTCGTACAGAAATATAAGCTACTAATACTACACTATAGCTTTAAAAACTAAGTTTTACATCAGAATCCATGTACAATTATATAATTACTTGTGATGACAATTAATGTATTTTTATTTTACCAGTAAAAGCGGGCCTTTCATCTTGAGCAAGATTGACAAAATAGATATAGAAATATAGATACATAGATATAACAGGGATTCATAGGATAATGGGATCATCATCATATCAATCTGGGAGGAAGGGGAAGAGCCGTCGACCTTGGGGGTGCTCCGCGAATTGATAAAAAATCGTGCCAATTTAAAGGGGTGGTAGCCGATGTCGGGATCTGGGGGGGAGGGCGATTCTCCCACGCCCATGTATTGTCAAAACTTCTATTGATCGACAACACCAACCGATGTGAGCAATCGTTGCGTTGAGCCTGAGGTCTTCATTGGAAGCATCCGAACAAACTTCCTCCGAAAACTAAACAAAAAACAACATCGAAAAACTAATTATTCCATTTCAATCTGACAATAGAAAACTTGAAAACACTCATTTTGCTACCTTCCTCAAATCTAAAAATGTACCTTCCTACACGCTTACAAACAAAATGCAACAAAAAACTATAATAGTGCTTTTTTAGAATGCCTGACTTAGCCATGTCTAAAACCAGAACAAAGAATTTAACACTAAAAAAACAAAAGTTTGCAAATAAATTCACAATCGACTCACTTCACCAGAGGAACTGGGACAAATGGCCACAAGGTCCAAGGCTGAAATAAAAAAATGAGGACTAATTCACGCAGCTGTTTTTCACTTCACCCTCCGAAAAAACAGCGTTTTCAGCTACTTTTTATCAGTCAGTATCATGCATGTACTATGAGTGTTGTTTTTTATGTGTGCATGCTATATGAATCCGGTTTAGTTTTTTTTTAATTTTTGCAGACTAAATGGATATATTCCTATTTCCTTTATGCTTCACAATAAGAAATCGAATTTAATAGTTATTAATAGTATCTAAAAAACCTACAGAAATAAAAACATCTATCATTCTGATATCAATCCGTATTTCATTTTCATGCGGAGAACAGATGTAAAAAAATCAAAAAACATACAAACTAATGACTATAAGAAACAAATAATAAAAAATAAACAACAAAAAATAAAAAAAAATAGAATCCGCCACCATAACTCACCAGCCTTCACTTCATTATTCAGTGAAGCAGCTGCAAAACAGACAACAAAGGCAAAAATAACGTGCAATACCAAAAAGTAGCTCAATGAAAATAGAAAAACTTACTAAATTATAAAAATATTTAAAATAATAGACAGAAAGTTAGAACAATTTGTCCTAGAAACAATGTAAAGAGGTGAATTCGAAAAAATTAGTGAATAAAATCTTCATTCAGAAAGTACCGTAGCGAAATTCATTTAGTAAATTAGTAGTCCGTTTTTTAGTTAAAAAACACGTTCGGGAAAGAGTTATTTAAAAAACAACTTGTTCCCATACCCTGCACCAACCAAAATAGCGCATACAGTATGCACAATGACAATTGTTTGTTAAAATTTTTGACAAAAAACACAATAAGCAGTGAAATAAAGAAAATAACGCGAAATACGATAGTCTCAATAATTTAAATGCTGCATACAGTGGATATTATGAAAAGCAAACACCAAAAAATGAAGAACTGTTTACCAATAATATCAACTTAAAAAAAGAATATTAACTTGTTTGTAAAGTACGTTAGTTGTTTTCATAACACTGAGGATTGTTGTAAATTCCATCTAATTCAATAACCCAACACACACATTCTACCTTTTAATTAATTATACACATCGTCTTGTTCTTGGTGTTATTACCAAAATTTAATTTAACTGCTTAAATTTAAAGTGTTTAACAAATGACAATAACATAGCAAACTTAATATGACAGTATGGCACGCACAACAAATACACCTTCGTTTTGTATACAATCTACGGTAAGATGAGCCATTCAATTATTGTGGTATTTTAAATCACACAAATCCATTATTGTAAAACGCCAATAGAATTGATTTAACCAGAACAAAACTGCAAACTTCCTATTTGAATTCATTTCATTCACAAATCATTTAGTTGGAGTTTACAAAAAATCCTCTCAATGGTCTTGTCACAAAAACCACGCTTATTCATTCAGATTAGCTAGCGTCTGAATCAGAACAGTCTAGTCTGAATAAGACAATGGATCAAAATCAACACCAAAGTTTGACAAAACGACTTGAGAAAACGAACCACTTGAGAAAACGAAACATGTGATTTCGTTACGAAAGAATAGATTTTGACTATGAAGGGCACAGCAAGTAGTCGCAGAAGTCATGCCACTAAAATAAGTAAGTGGCGCATCTATTTTTTGTCAGACTTGACTTCGTGCCGATTTCAATATTAGGAATTCAGACTGGCAAAATAAATAGGTTTGGGTTTAATTAATTAATTTTAAACTTGATCAACTAACCGTCTTCAGGATGTAACAGATTAGAATCCAAACTGTCATCATTTTTCTTTAACAAGTCCAATTCAGCCAACAATTTAACATAAATCGGACTTCGCTTGAATGTGGGAAAATATTTGTCTGCTTGCAGAAATTCATAAACCTGCAACAACAATGTTCGAACCTGAAGAAAATACGAGGCGATGTAACCTTTCTTACCCAAAATTTCAGAGGGCCAAAAAATAAACGACGGAACGGGGCTGAAGGAGGGTTCAAGAAAGTTTGTTATTGGTCACCAATTACGCACAGATTCTACCGTCTTTTCAGATCAAATAGCAGCATATTATCGTAATACAAGATTCACATACAATCACGTGTTCAGTCGTATATAGGCAGCATCTCAGATTATGACACCAAGGATAATGAATCCCGCGACCGTGAAAAATAGGACGAAAGTGATAAAACTGTATTTGAGACGCAAATAAGGAGTTCGTTTTCATACTTTATTTTCTTTTTACTTTAATCATACCAGATTGGGGTGGGTGCATTGCGAATTGGGGTGCAAACGTTGGGTAGGGTACATGCCTATTGCTAGCCTGTCTGTTTCATGTTTATATGCAAATAAATACTAAAAAATACAAAAATCATCTATATACACCAAATATATGCAAATTGATAAGCAGTTTCGCCTAAGGGTCGATTCATAATTCAACAGGGCATACGGACAAACGGACATAGGGCACACGGACAAAGCGCGTTTTGTCCGTTTTTTCAATTCATACTTTTTAGGGCAAACGGGCATTGGGACGTACGGACATACGGATGTACGGGCATACGGACAAAGGAGCGATTCATACTTTTGAGCCGTATGTCCGTTTGTCCGTATGCCCTACAATTTCGGGCAGAGTTGAACTGAATTTAACTTTGCCGGACATACGTACAAAGTGAAATTATGCCGTTTAGTACGGATGAACGGACAAACGGCTGAAGGGCAAACGGGCATACGGCTGAACGGACGAAAGTATGAATCAAACGGCCGTTCTGCCGTTCGTTTTGTCCGTATGTCCGTTCGTCCGTGTGCCCGTCTGTCCCAATGTCCGTGTAGAAGTATGAATCGAGCCTAACGCTCTTGTGCCATTTCGGTCGTTTGCATTTCTCTTACAACCTTGATTCGCGTAAAATGTATAAACACTGTCAACAAATTTAATGAATCGGGTGAACAATAGAACATGGAAAATTACTTCCAGGCCCGACCAGTGGCTAGTCGCAGGCGATGAGCCATAAACTAGACTACAAAAGTCCAGGATTATTGATGCATTGACGAAAGCTAGATAGTAATTCACTCTCACGCCCAGTACTAACAGACGCACCATCTGAACCGAATTCAACCAGGTGCTTTTTCATTACGGAGCTGATTGCATCTTTTTCAACATGATTGAGTTATTGCATTTAGTTGCTGTTCCGCTGTTTCAGCTCCTTCCAAATCCAATAACTTATAAAAGTACACTACGGCCTCTGCTGCGTTTCTTGACAATTATCATCTTTGTTTATTTCAAAAGCCCGAATATAAACAATCAAATAATGGTATCGGTGGAGTCACGCAAATGAAAAACGGTGGAGTCAGTTGTCGTGTCCAAAGTTGTGGAAAACGGAGCACTAGCTTCTTTATTTTTAACGATTGATAAAATACGAATGCATTTTATGGACAAAAAATGCGGATTCGCATAGCTGCCATTGGAGATCTTTGCCATGAACCCAAATTAACGCCAAGGTTTTCAAGAAACGAAACAAACTTAGGATGGCTGTTAAGGGGTAGTGTCGCGAAAACAGTCGACTTTGCACGTCTGCTAACTTGTTCAGTGAAAGGTAAGGCATTGCTCTTTATACATTTTAAAAAGGTAAGGCATTGCTCTTTATACATTTTAAAAATCTATCTGAAGACAAATATTTTTACCAAGTTTCAGCAAAATTGATGCTGCATACAGTTAGCAGTAGAGTCGCAAAGTCGAAAAAATGACGTTTTAAAAACCTAGTCACATTCGATAATTTTCGAGACGACCACGAAACCGAGACTACCGAGACCGAGACCAAATTTCGAGACAGCAAAAACCGAGATTTTGGGTCAGTTTTTGTCGACATCATGCAACATTTCAGCTTCTACTGCAGAAGAGCCTGCTTTGCAAACAGGCTGACTTTGCTGACGGTCCCGAACTTACATAACTTCGGATGTTCGTAAAGACCATGATTCCCACAATCAGTGCGCCGATGAACAGTAACCGCCACTTCTAATAAATTCTCTTGAGGGACCGGGGTTTTCCGTATGTCCTGCATGAATCAATGACCCTGCAGACGACTCTTCTTCGTCAGAAATTGTTGACTCTTCTTCAGCAGAAATTGTTACCTCATTCCCCGCTGCTTCTGGCAACACATTAAATAATAGAGATTTCAGAACAATCATTCACAGTTCCAGGTGTAGGTTCACTGGACTTGGTAAATGTAAATGGTTCCAAGGTATTTAAACTGTCCGGTTCAGGACGACTAATACATTCTCCGAATCGGGCAAGTCAGGGTCTTGCGAATTAATTTCGTTAACCGGTCACGCACGTGCGGTGCTGTCGTAATCGTAAATCGTAATACGACAGCTAACAGTTGCTGCAGTTTATGCATTGTTGAATTCTGAAAAAATCAGTCAGAAGAACAACAAATTTGTTTTTTGGTGATCAAATGCTAAAATATATTTAGCTCAACAAGCCACAGGCAAAACTAACTCAAAAAGCAACACAAGCCGAGACCCTCGACAGAGAGAGAAAATCGCCGCCAGTGGCATACCCAGGAAAAAATTTCGGGGGGCATGACTTTTTTGAAGAGTGCCAAAATGCACTGAATTGCAATTTTAACGCAAACAACGACACATTTTAGCATATTTCGTTCAAAAACATTATTTTCAGACCAGAGCGGCATCGAAAGTAAAATAATTGGAGATCAAAACACAAAAAATTACAAAACTGCTGGCCTGACCAAACATCAAAAATTACGAAGCCAAGAGTTCAGAAGCTAGCAAATTGAAAACTTTAAAAAGCTTTTTGACATTACGAGCCGCAAATTTACTAAATAAAGCTTTTTTGCTACAATAAAACAGCTAAAAGGATACATTAAACAGTGTACTACGCAAATAAATAGTGTACAATGCACCCACACGCACATACATACGCTTTAATGGAACACAAAAACAAGAAACATTGAGCCACAAGTTTATACGGGTGTGGGGGCGGTGGCTCCGCAAAAAATTGGCGGAAATTTTGATTTTTAGGTCAAACTGGAGACGTATCGGACATTTTTTCCGGCCGGACCATAAAAACTCAAAGGGAGATCCTTGTCTGTGGAAAAAAAGTCGGCGGGGGGGGGGGGAGAAATCCCCCATCCCCCTTGGGTACGCCCCTGAATGCCGCCGTGCCAAATGCGGGCATACAGCGAAATATAACAACATATAGCAAATGGCTAGCCCGTACCAAGCAGGAACTTTTTTCAGCGTTATCACTGTTCTCTTTTATGAAAGCATAGAAGTGATTGGGTGCCACCGTGCCAGGTAGAGGAACATTGCAAGGAAACCAAGCTGAAAAACCCTAGCAACCGCTTGTCAGCTATATTGATTTACAAAACTAGCAGCAGCATGTATGCAAACAAAAGCTGTATAAACCCAAGCCTAGCTCCACCTGACGTCACACAATGGCACTATGGCAGACATAACAGGCACAGCATAAAGAAAATAGGTCCAGAAAGAAACCACACCACTGCAAAGTGTAAGTTAAAATAAAAAATAGTTTTAAGTTCCTGTTGGTAACATTTTTGCAGAGATATTTTACTTACCATTATTTTAGTTTTTACTCACGTTCAGTTTAGGTACAAGGGCAGTCAAAATATTGGTACAGGTTAACAGGTACCCCCAGATTCGACCCCCGTGTTAATGTATGCCCATGGCGTCATGACACAGCCCCGCCAAAGCCTTATTGGCAGCTACGTTAATGTGATCCCGGTGTTTAACTGATAGCTCATGAAATCACGAATTAAACCGATAGCCTACCAGGTCACTAAACTTATTCGGTAGTGTAGACCAAAAATGTACTGTTGCAAGTAACGATGACCGGATTGTTCGGCCGCTTAACCAGTTTCACAGAAATAGCATTACCGACATTATTATCAATAATAGCTCTCTTGACCGCATTTAGGTATGAGACCATATTAGCCTTCTGGTTCTCAAATGGCGACATACCGAAATCTGGCCACGACCTTTCGACTTTCGATCCGAGTTTTTCAGTTTTCCGACATTTTTCATAATAGCGTACACGTATCTAGGAGCAAAAACGACCACCACGATAAGTCTGACACCAGCTCTGCTTCCAAACAGGTGAATCATATTAACATCAACATTCCTGACTTTCAAGTCCGGGGGATAAGCCAATTACGTAAAAATATTATGATAGTGTCCGTCAGCATACTTTTTGATTCAGAAGTATTCGCGGGCTAGTTCCGAACAACAAATCATGGTTTTTAGAGTTTTCCTCCTTTCTCCAAACCGTATCTTCAACTTTTCCTAATCTATTTTTCGAGTGAGTCCAGCCGCCCAGAGGTGGATGCATGGGAATTGGTATTAATACCCGTAGACGTAGTCGGTGGGGTAGCATCAGGTTCTGTCGATCTTCGAGGGATTTTCTGTTTGGGAGGCTCACTTTCACATTAACTTTCCCAATTGGGTGTGGTCCGAACTCGTAGCGGCGCCACTGCACGACATGTCCTCATCGTCTAATTGCATTGTCTATGTGTAGTGGTAATCGCAATTTATCGGGTTTTTGAATGAAACCGAGGAGTTAATTTTTAAAACAATACTTGACTCACGAAAAATTAAGAATAATGGTTTGACAGGGGAACGTGTCAAAATTGTAAAAGTTATTTGTATTATACGTAATTGTGATGTAAAAATATCTACTACATTTCCATATTGACATATTGACTCTATATTTTTTTATGTATACCTACATGTTTGTATACCTATTGTCATTTTTATCATCATTATTATGTCTAATTAACTGATTAAATACAACATTGTGTGTGTGTGTCCTTCGTATAGAGTTAAAAAAACTACCGTTTTAAATTTTGCTGCTATGCCACAGCGCAACAGCTCATTTAGAAAATGTCTAGGTAGCAAAGTGGTATCAATATGTGCTCTTGATACCCAGGCTCTTTTGAACGTCTTTCGCAGTGCGTTCAGTGTATTCCCGCAATGACAGTAGTCAGTACTCAGTGTGTGTTATCAATACGCAAACATTGATAATATGCAAATTAGTCTAAATTTGCCGTTGTGTGTGGGAGTAAAAGAAATTATTCGCGTCTGTTGTTTAAAATATCGGTTAGGAACGTGTGTGTAGTATAGGATTCAGCCTATACACCGGACATCTAAAATTTCAGACTAAAACTCACTCGAAAAATTAGCAATAGCCTCACTTGAAAACATTTATTCACCTTCTATGATTACGCTTACTTTCACTGCTTGAGAGTAAACTTAAATTGCCTAATAACAATAAACCAGCACGATAATAATCAGACTCAGCGAAACTTGAAATGCAGTTTTTTCACGGTACTATACATTGAAACAGTTATTGTCTCATTTGTGAGTACAAAGGCAAACATTGCACATGAATTGCGTTCACATCGCTAGCTTCATTTCCCTTTTCCCTAAGTGTATTTTTAAATTCAGTCGGTTTTTGCTACTTTCGATAGCACTCATTCGCCTTTATGCATATATATCGTAAATATATAACTGGGTCTCATTTTATAATACGTCTCATTTTATAAAATCTTATACCGCGGCCAAAATGTTGTCTGATTATGGAGCTGTCTCATTTTATAAAATGACATCTCATTTTATCAAATGGCGGCATACCCTTTGTGTGCAAGGTGACGAAAATTTGTGTTAACAATAGAGGCGAGCAATGAACCTTATTGTTTTTAATAAACCCTAGTGACCTTTAGTACCTACAGTTACTGTAGATTTATGCTGTTTTTAATACTGATTTATTTATACCAGTAAAGGTGTGTACTTACACTTTTCTTGTATTTTTTGTACTGGGTAGAAATCTGGGTACAATCTCCCCCCCTGCCCAGACACCCACACCTACATCAATATTTCTAGTATTTGTGGCCAAGGGGGCGTCACACACGTAAACTTCAAAATGCTACCACAACCACATCAATAATTAAATATGTTATCAACTGTTAGTTAAGGCTTCAACAGCTGAAACAAATTCGCGTGCTTTTGACTTATATAAATTTTATAAAGCCGTAATTAAAAATGTAAATTTAAAATACTGATACCCCCATTTATGACAACTTACACTCAGGACTCTTAAACTATAAACTCTATTGGGCTAGAGCGGACACGAACGTAATTAAGGGATTAATATTTGATAACATGAGACGATATTTTATAAAATGAGACGGTCTGGCTTTGGAGAGGCAATTATTTTGGGTCTTATGAGACCCAACAAAATATATAGTTTCAAATTGACAAAATTTTATTAGAAACGGTGGACACAACTGCTTTTCGTAGTTTGCACGATTTCAATGATTACATTATGAATGTATGTTCCAGGAACCAAAAAAACAAAAAAAAAAAAAACCACACCCCACACACCACCCCCCCAAAAAAAAAAAACAAAAAAAAAAAAAAAAACCCCAAAAAAAAAAAAAAAAAAATAAAAAATTACTATTACAGACAGTGTAATGAGTGCCACTCAACACAGTGAATATAATTAGTCTGTGGTACACTTTAACACATCGATCTTAAACCTGAGATACACCGTTACCCAAAGTTTTGCTGCGCAGCAGTTTTAAAATGATTTACCTATTAACTGCAGTCCAAAGAGCTTTAGTGCTTATTGAGATACCTTTTGCACACAGCTTCTGCTAACAATTTGTAGGTAAATGCCACCCAGGGAAGTCCCTTGAGATGGTAAACAACAACAAAAGTACTGACTCACAAAAATGTCAAAATTTCATTCTTACTCAAATCCATTCTCAAAACCACTCGCTCCACCTCAAAACCCCAGATTTACTTTCATGCCAGCCACATGGCTGCGCATTTCTCTGAAAAGGGATTTGGATATCTGTTTATATTTGAAAAATTTAGATTTGGTTGAAAAATATTAACTTTTAAACCCAAAATTCGTACCAGCCGAGAACTTAATTGACAACCTTGAACAATTATTTTCAAATTGGTGCCTGTGAGTCCCGTGGCAGAGCACAAAAACTTTGGTTTGAAGCATTTTATAAAATCAAAAAATAGTACATATTATAAAAAGTAATAATATAAACATAATCATTAGTGCACTTATGCCGATTCTACTTCTGCCGACTCTTATTTTGCCGCTATTTGTTTAGCAAAACTCGAAAGTGGAAAATGCCTACAACGAAAAACTCGAAAGTGGACTTATGCCTAAAATTACTCCGTACAAAACTCAAAAGTGGATTTCTGCCTACAATTACTCTGACAAAAAGAACTGACTGTACTACTGACTAAAATGAGCAAAATTCATTAGCCGAATTATGTGGCAAAATTATTCATGCAGTTTAAAGAATTCAGATTTCAAATGATAGGTACAACAAGTCAAACAGACTTAATTGTCCTTAAATCATTTATTTATTGACCTTACATAATTACTGAAGCCCCATTGTTCGGGAGTTGACTACGTACACTGTCTGCATGTGTGAAGTATTTTTTAAAATGTAAAGTATCAAAACTTACCTAATACTGGATATAAATCCTTAAATAAAATATAAACTTACAATGGAGCTCTACAAGTTCTTTTAGTAGGCCAATAAATAGCCTGCTTCGTCATTATTTCGCTTTCAAGGTTCAGTAAAATTAATTTTTTAAGTCCACTTTTGAGTTTTACTCAGACTTATTGTCGGCAGAAGTCCAGTTTTGAGTTTTGGACAGATTAATTTTCGACAGAAGTCCACTTGTTTTGCAGGATTAAAGTAGGCACAATTCCACTCTTGACATCCGGTTCGGCAGAAGTGGAATACACCCATACCGTGATTAAAGACGAAAAGAAAAGTAAACTAGAAATGCAAATGTAAATTAAATGAATGAATAAAAAAGGACTAAAATAGCTACAGTAGTAGTAAAAAATGTAGTATACGTAAAACGTAAATATTAAATAAAAAAGATTTTATAATACGTAAAAATTGTATATAAATAGATAATAAACAGTTGTGTAGGCTGTTTTGTAGTCTACTCTAAGATTAGTACTTCTAAAAACATAATAGTTGAGAAATTAGCGTGGGTAAAATCAAAGTAAGCATCAGTGTTTACGGGGAAAAGTAACCAATCAGCGTTGAGCAAAAGTAATGAGGGAAATTAAAAAAAAATAGAATCAGTTCGCATTATGTACACCTGAAAGACAATCGATATATCGGGGTGGGCTGGAAAAATTATTTATGCAGAGCGAAGCATGGGACTTTACCCAAACAGAGGCCATTGTAAGTGCACGAGATTACGGGCTATGGATTCACGAGACGACATTTGGTTTCCTGGCGCTACGAACTGTGGTCTGGCACAACTACAAAACAATCGGAAGCTGGGGCATTCGTTACAAACTATAGCACTCCGTTTGCGTCCGTGTTGGTAGATTACCATGCTTCGCTCTTCATCAATAATTTTTCCGGCCCGCACCCCATATCGACTATCTTCCAGGTGTACATAATGCGAACTGATTATAATTATCTAATTTCTCTTTTATATTACTTTTGCTCAACGCTGATAGGTTAAATTTTCTTCTAATTGTTCTTATTTTTAATACTCAAGTTCTCGGCTGGTACAAATTTTGGGTTTGAAAGGTAGTTTTTTTCAACCAAGTCTAAATTTTTAAAAAATAAACGGATATTTAAATCCCTTCTTTATTAGACTTTATTAACCCATTCTACGATGACATTAGTTTTTTAAAAATTACAGATAATATACAAAAACCACACACATTTTTTATTACATTGCAATAATAATCATCTAAACATGTATCTACAGTGTGTATGCATATAAAGACAAAATAATGACCTTGAACCAGACAGGCTAGCAATAGGCACCTTCCCTACCCACAGCACCCATCTTAATTCCCAATGCACCCAGCCCAATCTGGTATGAGATGCTGCCACTATACTACTGGGTTCGACTTAGACTGCAGTTCAAATACAAAACCTTTCGCCAATCTCAAACAATATTACTAGACTTAAAAACTTGCGAAGTTTTTCGACGATAGTTATTTTCTCGTTTCCAGAAAAAATTTTCAACTCAATGGTGGAAGGTCTCGTCCGACGCACTACTAAACCGTGTGGAACGAAAACGAGCATCTATTCACAATTGCAACTTGCACGATTTTTCAGTATACAAAAATCATAAAAAAATACAGCCAACAATGAAACATTAATTAATCGTGTTGCTATAATCGTGATTTTTTGATGAAATATTTTTTCTCAATCTTAACGAAATTACGTTTACACGTATGAATCGACCCTCAGCCTGATAAATACCTTAGCTTGTGTCTGATCAAACCATGAGTCCACTGGCTCTTGTGTTTTAATGGCATGATGCAACTTTTTCAAAAACCCGTCATCAAAATGTACCCGATGTGAAGACTGAAATCAAAAAGTGTCATTTTCTGATTCATCAAAAATGATGTAAGGAAAAGCAAGTTAAGAATCTGAAATGTTCATCTGTGAATTTGGTTTGTTCATCTGAATTTTCTGTGTTGAATTTTCTGTGTTCATCTGAATTTTTTAGTATTTTTGCTGCATTATCTTCAGGACGGAATATCTTACGACCACAAAATACGGCGAAAGTCTGACTAAAAATTGTTGAACCCCGAGAAAAACAAGTAGCCTGAATAAATGGCGTGTATTTCTTTGTCTCAGGGTCCAGCATTTTTTTGGTCAGATTTTAGTATGAAAATAAACTAAAGTCTGACCACTGAGACAAAACAAAACATGTGATTTCATTACGAAAAGAATTAATTTCAGCCACCAAGAATACAGAGAGTACCTACTAAAAACACACGACCTGCTTTGTCTCAATGTTCAATATTTTCTGGTTAAACTGCAGAACAACGTAGACACATTTTTCTCTCCATCCAACAAGGCTCAACACGAGTGAGTGTGCGTGTGCATCTTAAAAGCTATCAGCTCTCGTCTGGATTTAGGCTTAGGCTTAGCCCGAGAGTTACTATTTTAAGCTTAGTTTTATAATTATTTGAAAACATAACGACCCTTGCTGCAAATATAGCTACATGACACAATCAGAGCATCTAATCAAAAACAAGCATCAATTTCATACTTTTTCAGCCAAATATTGATCAAATAAAGCCAGAGCGGCCTCCCTCACAGACTCCAGTGTGTTTATCATCTGATCGTAGGTGGCTTTTTGGGTGACCCTGTTCAAATGGGCAGACGAGAGGTGGTGTTCCGCGCTCACCTTGAAGCCCTGAACACAAAGCCCAGATAATATGAGTTTCAAAATAAACAAAACAATCACGGTTTTATAAAATAAACTTGCTCAGAAATAATGCTACGCTTTTTGATCAAGAAATCTTGTACTAAGTCCCGGTTTAGACTGTCCTTCTTTTGGCCGACCACAGACGTTTTGAAGTTACTGTTTCTTAACGAAAACCGTGCATAGTGTGATAGATACTTCAATACTATTATGGTACACACACAAACCGTACAAAAGCTAGTCTGCAAGATCAATATAAGATTAGTTAACTCAACCTAGCAGATATAGGATGGCCCACAAGTGTGACTGTAGATTTCACAAATAAAACTTACTTCAATTGCAAGGAATAAATAAATCAAGTTCTGCCCATCGTCTACATTACCCAGGAAATCTAAAAAACCAAATTAACTAAACTAAATAATCATTAAAATAATTTATAATTTTAGTTTATAACTATTGTTTCGAATTACTGAGTTTTGCTTATAATATTTCAGTCAACACTCACGTCATACTTGAGTAACAACAACGTAAAAAACAGCAAAACTAACCAATAAAATAGGACAAAGCAATGTTATTGTTGAGCACAAAGCCCAAGGACAAATCAAACAGTTTCTGATCTCCACCCGGCATTTGACGAAGCTCGGAATCCTAAAAAAAGTACGGACCAATTTTTAGCAAAAAACAAAAGCCTAATAGCCTGCCAAAGTAGATTCAAACGGTATACATCCAGCATTTTTAGTAGCATAAAACTATCAAATGGAACTGTTTGGTCACGATTTTCCTTTCATATTTGTGTGAAATCCCCGAACCTCTGAACTGTCACCCATGCTATTTTGATAAACAGGACATTTTTATGTCAACGGGAGCAATATGTGACTTTGATACGAATCAATGTCCATTTCGACTTTTAGTGTCGATTTGAAGCAAACAATATTGGGGTTGCAATTATTGTCAATACATAATAATAAAAATAAAATCACACAGTAGGTTACAAGTCGAACAGATCAAAACTAGCCTTTGTGTAACCTTTGCTTTAAGTGTCAGTCCAATCACAATTATACAATCATTTTCGCTCACTACAAATGGTTCTGTAACTAGGATTAAAATTCTTACACCACATCTAGCCCAGCTTATAAAGTTACGCTACCCGTGCAACGTCTAAAAATGCTATAGGTAATGTCGAAATAAAAATGTCCGAAAAGCCAAGATAAAAGAAGTAACTCACCGACACGCATGACGAATCTTCATAATTACCATGAAGCTGTTTTAGTTTCGCCGTCACCATTCTTTTGACATAGCTCAAACTGTTCAACTGTTGCTTTATGACAAAGTCTAACAAACAAATTACATAAGTTAGCCAGTTAGTTAAAAGATTATCTTGTTATACCAGGGTTTTTTTTTCAAAAAATTTTGTGTGCATAATTTTCAAAATTATTAGAAATTAAAACCGCCAAAGAGCAAATACACACCAAGACAACATCAGGCCCCAAAAAGAAAAAAACCCAACCCACAACAAACACACGAGCCACCAAAAACCAAAAGAAAAAAAAAAAAAGAAAAGAAAAACAACAAAAACAAAAAAAACAAGACACACAAGCGAAATACAAAAAAAAACCCCCCCAAAAACACCAACAAAACACAGAAAAAAAAAAAAACCCAAAAACAAAAAAAAAAGAAAAAAACAAAAAAAACACCCAAAACACCAAAAAAATGTTATACCAATAATACATCATGTTCAAGACACTTTTACTGCCGTGATTTTGCGCACAGAAACGAGATACGACGGAAAGTATTAATCCCGCCACAAGAGGATCTTAATTATACACTATTACTGGCGTGATTATGCCGCAATTTTGCCGACTGAATAATCAACTTACGGCTGCAAGTATGAATCGACCCTTACTTACACAAAAAATAAATTATTGCATCGTCACGGCTGCTGTTTAATCTGCTAGAATGACTTTTAGACATTCTTGACTCTACCTATTATACCAATCTTCATAATATTCGTGTGTAAAGTTTGAACTTTATCCATTATTTTTTTAAAAATAAAAAATCTACCATTTTGTCCGCCAGTATCTTTTGATCGTTGCAAGGCAATTTCCTGATCCAGACATTCCCGTAGTGCTTCAAGCTCGTCTTTGTTTTCACTGGCATAAACTACGTTCAGAAATTCCTCGGAGGTTATCTGTACATCGGCTAACTAAAAAACAACACCCCAACTCTGCAAAAACACTAATTAATAAAACTGCCGTGAACTTTAGGGCTTTCGCTAAAACTTTCTTCCGGCCGATCGGTAACATTATATACCAAATCATACGAAATTAAACCAATTCTTACGAAATTAATTAAACAATTATTGGTCATAAACACTATGCTAAACTTTGAAGCGCACATACAAAAGGACGTTCACTAACTGTGCTAGTTAAGCACATTAATAAAGTGTTTTTCTTAATTGTACAGTTAATGTTTTTATTATATTATTATATTAGTTATTATAACCCACTGTGCCTATGCAACATTCTTAGCTCATAATTGAATTAAAGCCTGACCAAAAACTGCGCCTATTCTTCATGTTTGATTTCATTATGAAAAGAACAAAATTTCAGCCATCAAGAGTACAGCAAGTAGTTGCTCAAATTATTCCAACTGTTTTCTTTCCGTGTTCAACATCTCTTGGTAAGATCATTAAACATTAGACGTTTATTCAGCAAATAAGCCGGATGGCACGGCCACGGGAAAATATATAATATAGTAAATAGCAAAAATGATTTTTCATATTTTCGTTATCATTTAGTAGTCAAGTCCACTTTAATATTAAAATCTCAACATACCAGCCATATGATGGTATGATTAATATAATCAGGATCGGACAGCAGATCTACGAGCACGTGCAGCACGCGGTTCATGAAAAACTCCTAAATTGTTACACAACTACAATAAATTATAGCAGAGTCTAATAAGTATCTAACTACTAATAAGTATAACAAAATTTAGATTGTTAATTTGATTAAAAAACTTCAGTCATTATAGACGAACTTCCTTACAACCATGGATGCACATGACAGGGGTTAGATGGGGTATCCACTCAAAGAGCCGAAACTTCCCCAACCTCCCAAAACCTTCTGAGGGCCAAAAAAGTGCATCAAAATTATTGAGTAAAAAATCAAAATTGCTAAAATTTTCAACTGCGGCCAAACAAGTATATAGCCCAAAGATGAGTTAAAAGTAAAAAACCTGCGAAATTTACCCGACTATCGCCTGAAAAAAACAAAACCATGGAACCAGTGACCCCCCCCCTCCCCAGGGGTAAGGCACTCCGCTCGCCGACTGCTCCCGTGCATCTCTGCTCACGACCCTATTGAAAATATGTCACAAAGCGTGTCAGAATGATGATGAAAAACACAGATAACACCATACCCGGAGTAACAGTCGAAACGGCTTGCAGCCAAAATCTTCTTTAGGCAACACTAGGTAAAAAAGCACGTCACAGAGGTCCCGTAGATAGGCTGAAACATAAAATAAAGTTATAATTTCGGATCAATCTGAAGGTAAAATGAGCGTATTTTAGCGGATTCGGAAACCTACAAAATTTCAAAAAAACAAATTTTTCATTAGTAAAAAAGTACTTAACAGTTTGATCATCGAAAATATGTTGACAAACCCTTTGCAGCTGATATGACTTGACATATTTTCCATTTTTTGGTTAATCAGTGACCAGTGTCAATTTATCTTTGGAACAAACCAGAATATTCTCAGTACTACAACTATGACACTATCCCTAGGCCACTAAATAACCCTCAAGGTTCATAATTGTCCTTAAGGACACAAGGACAGGGACAAGGACAAATTTGGTCAGCTGCTGTGAAGAATTGACACAAACAATTCGGTTAATTTTTTGCAAACGATCTGTAAGAGACCCCAAATTTATTCATGCAAAAAGTTGGCTTAAGCCAGGCAGATTTCTTGGAATCGCTTAAGGACAAAACGACAGGGACAAGGACAAGTATGAGCCGGGTTTTAATCCTTAAATCTTTCATTTACCCTGTTCGTATTGACTAGAAGTGGAGACCAAGTCGCGGCAGTAGTCTCGTTCCATATCCAACTCCAGGTCGAAAAAGATCCCTTCCAGCTGACCATCTTCGTCCGTTTGACCTGAAACAAAAGCTCTTAAATAAAAACGAAAAACTATTAAATCAAATCAATAAAACAAACAATAAAAAAATTAAAAATATGTCTTATTCAGATCGTCTGAATGTTTCTGCTAACCTGCCTAACTAAAACCGGGTTTTCTTGTCTTCTCCTAGAAGGCAACTTCACCACCACCCCCCTCTCCCGAATGCTCTGAAGGAGCTAACGACGCCAAATGGCGACTCACAAAGGGAAAACAAGTAAGTCAAAAAT
Organism: Trissonchulus sp. WLG1_4; assembly: GCA_030248245.1. Lineage (NCBI taxonomy): Eukaryota > Metazoa > Nematoda > Enoplea > Enoplida > Ironidae > Trissonchulus > Trissonchulus sp. WLG1_4. The sequence continues at coordinate 20,806 of JASANF010008625.1, forward strand.
TATAATTTACTAAGCACACCCTCCCCCAGTGGCTCGCTCCCTAAAATTCGCTACGGCCCACGTATACATACAGTCTCCATTCTCAACCTACTATCAATAGACTCATGCATTTTCCGCTCATTCTGTTTCTCTCTGGCCTTGCGATACAGTCTGATGTGCGAGGCAAAATCGTCGACCAGATGGGTGGTCATGAAAGGAACCCAGTCCACGCGACGCACACGGGCGGCCAAGTTGGACACGATGCGATAGGCGCACTGGCGTAGGGACTCGATGAAAATCTCATCGTTGCTCAGCTCAGAGTACCAGGAGCGCACAAAGTCGCGCAGGGTATAGCTGATGATCTGAAATTGAAAATGATTCATATACATTCACAATTAAGCCTAAGCCTAAGCCTAGCAACAGCCAACAAAAGCTATATTTTTATACAACAGAATCGACAAGAAACCAAAAAATATATATACAGCAAAAAAAACAGAGCGGTGGAAAACCTCATTCAACTCAATTCCATCTAGTATCGATCATATGCATTATCAAGTATATAATATCATAAGTGTCATAAGAATATGCATTCTACTATAAAACATTGTAGCAAAGTTTTGACCCGCTTAATCTTGTAGAAAAAAGTTTCGGAGTGAGTAAACATATACTACTGATGCTGGTCAGCTGTTCCGAACATACGTGGCCCTACTGACTAATCACCCCACCTGTTTCTCTCGGTTTCAACATTTTTGGTCAGACGATTTTTAGTCATTTTTGGTCAGACTTTATATATATGTCACACCAACCTCAGCGATTCGGTCGTCAATGACGGGCGAGCCAGTGAGGAGATGTTCTTCGTCACAGACCGTGGGCAGGCGGTCCGGACGAGAGCGCATCAGCTGAAATTAAAAAGGCCAATCAAATTTGGTTCGGTTAATAACCCTTTATTTATTCATATTATTTTGTCCCTAAAGACCCCGAAATTCATACTTGTCCTTAAAGACATAGGGACACGGAAAAGGTCCAATTTCAGTCAGCTGCTGTGACGGAAGCGATTCAGTTCAATTTTTCCATACCATCTGGAAATAACAAAGTGACTTGTTCGTCTAAGTCTTGTCGGCGAGACTGTTAGCTATATACTACATAATATGCGACCGTTAAGGCGTTTTAAATTAATATAATAATATACTTTTATATACTTTTCTTAAATTAAAATGTTAATAAAAGCACGATTTAAAATTTCAAAATTCACTGCTGGATGTGCCGCAGGCGCAGCCAGCGACAATGTGAAAGGACTTATATAATGATGATAAACTAGCAATAAATTGAACCTGCTATGAACCTAAAAGTCTATCTATCTATAGATATATACCGATACCAGTTACATTTGTCCAACTTGAGTCTTGTTAACCTCTGTGCGATTCGGAGGTTTCTTATTTCACCATTAGTAAGCACATTTCAATATTTCCACAAACCTGCTTTGACTTACGGAAAGAAAGCCTTTAGTAGCTGGATTGAGACCGATGACTTTGAATTCATCATTGACATCTGCTGCTCGTTTGAATGATTTGTACGCAACAACTACTACAATCCTGAAATTGAATGCATATTGCACGAGCGTGGCATAGAATGAAATTAAAAAAATTATATATATATATATATATATATATATATATATATATATATATATATATATATATATATATATATATATATATATATACACACGGAAACAGAAACTAAAAGTGAAATAAATAGTCCATATATATATGACTGACTTTCTGTAAGGTTCGACCATGGGTGAGTTGCCCTTGATACGATTTTGGAAAGGTTTTTGGATTTCGCTCTAAATTGGATATTTTGTACCTGCATGAGTGCAAACAAAATGTATGTGATCAGTTTTTCCATAATTCCCCTGTATACTCAGCTATGACCCTTGAAATTGGTGGAATTTAAAAATTTTTGAGTGTAAGTGATGCCACTATTTAGATGTAAGTGATGCCACTAATGTTCCCACGCCGCACTGAAAGCAGATAAATGCATGTTACTAACATCAAATATAACTGCATTATAGGGCTTTTGAATGCTGTTAAAGATTTGGTTTTAAATCTCACCAGAATTTTTTTATGTCGATAAGAACGTGAAAAACCGATGTTTTCATTTTGTTAATTTTTATACTTTTTGACTGATACTTATTGTTACGAGTTAGAGCAACGCGTTTTCTCTGCATTTAAAAATAGCTTAATATCTGTCCTAATTGTGTGCAAAATTACAGCACCAGTGGGGCGTGCGTTTTGTGTCATTTATTGACCAACATATAGCCAAGTTAAAAATATTACATCACTGATTTTTACAATATTTTAGCTTATAAGTAACTAATAAAAAGCTGTAAAATGAAGCCACTTTCAAAAATAAACCATTTTATAGTGTTTTAAATTATAGTAAATGGGCAAGAGTCTAGTTCATCTGTAACATCCAAAAAATTTATATTAGTGGAAAATTTTGAAAATAGTACAAAATGGGCAGTTCCAATTCATTATTACAGACTACTGCTTCTCAGAAACGAAATAAAACCGTCATTCTTGAAGCAAAAATGTTCACCGGAGCCTATTAAATCGAATTGTAGCAAAAACGGAATTTTTTTAAATTCGATATTTTGACGTAAAAATTGTTCGTGGACTAAATTTGAAAATTTTGAAAAAATTGAAAAATTTTTAAAAATTTTTGTTTTTGCTACAATTGCACTAAATAGGCTCTGCTGAACATTTTTGCTTCAAGCATGACGGTTTCATTTCGTTTCTGAGAGGCAGTAATCTGCAATAATGAATTGGACCCCCCTATTTTGTCTTATTTTTAACATTTTCCACTTATATAAATTTTTTAGCTGTTACAGATGAGCTAGATTCTTGCCCATTTGCTGTAATTTAAAACACTATAAAATGGTTTATTTTTGAAAGTGGCTTCATTTTACAGGTTTTTATTTGTTACTTATAAGCTAAAGTTTTGTAAAAATCAGTGGTGTAATATTTTCAACTTGGCTATATGTTGGTCAATAAATGACACAAAACGCACGCCCCCCTGGTGCTGTAATTTTGCACAGAATTAGGACAGATATGAAGCTATTTTTGAATGCAGAGAAAGCGCGTTGCTCTAACTCGTAACAATAAGTATCAGTCAAAAAGTACAAAAACTAACAAAATGAAAACATCGATTTATATATATATATATATATATATATATATATATATATATATATATATATATATATAAAAATTCTGGTGAGATTTAAAACCAAATCTGTAACAGCATTCAAAAGCGCTATAACGCAGCTATAATTGATGTTAGTAACATGCAATTATCTGCTATCAGTGCGGAGTGGTAACGCATACATCTAGTGGCACCAGTAACCAGGGGCGGTCCCAGGGGGGGGGGGCGGGGGGGGCGGCCGCCTCCGCCGAAATTTCGCCCGACTGAAATTTTACACAAGGGTCCCCCCTTTGGTTTTTGTGGTCCGGCCGGAAAATTTTTCTGATGCGTCCCCAGTTGACCAAATTTGGCCTAAAAATCAAAAATTTCCCCCAATTTTTTCCTGGGGGCTGCCGCCCCCAGACCCCTGCAACTTTGTGGCTTACTATTCCTTGTTATTATCTTTCATCAAAGCCTATACATGTATACATGAGAACATTATGCTCATTTGCATGTCTACACGAGTATATTATGCTGTATTTAGTTGTGTACTACACTGTCTTCTGTCTGATGTGATGTTTCCATCATGTGTTTTATTTTCCTGACGGAAAAAAATTTCTGATACGTCTCCAGTGTTGACCAAATTCAACCTAAAAATTGAAAAATTCTCCATTTTTTTCTGGTACACCACTGATTTTTACTACAAACAGACTCAATTCATTGCCCTTTATATGGCTGCGGCTATAACAAATCAACGTAAAGCTGAAAAACTCTATCACGAAAAGTCAAAAAATTTCTTCAGACCTCCGCCCCCCCCGAAATCGAAGTCTGGGACCGCCAGTGTTGGCTTAGTATCAGGCTTAGGCTTAGGCTCAGGCTTAGGCAATGAAAAATCGAAATTTTCAGAAAAAATCCTGCCAGCTTAGCCTAGAGAATCCTGCCAACTAAGCCTAGACGATGCCTTAAAACATCATAACGCACTCAAAACTATCCAAAATGAAAGATTATAGCCATTTTTGGCTTCGAACTTTTGCATACGTTCACTTCCAAAAACACTGAAAATGCAATTTTCAAGGGGTCAGCTCAGAAAATCCAAATTTGTGGATAGGGGTTCTATTACAAAAAATGCTTCCTTCAGAGTGCTCTACTCCAAAAAATAGGTCCACTATTTCTCCCCCTCCCCCAACTGCACTTGATCCAGTTTTTGTATGCGCTGAGATAGCTTTAGGCTGTTTAAAAAAAGAGGCACAGAAGGCTTTATGAAAAAAATAGAGGTTTCAGATTCGATTCAGATAGCTAGTCAATCTTAAAAAGTGTTACCATACCACGGCTGGTCTCAATAAAACCGACACCTGCCATAAACGGTCTCTCGTTGCAGCATTTCAGACGAAACGAACGTAAATTCCGCCGTCTCAAAATCACTATTTCGCAGACTTTAATTTTTATAGCAATGCTAAAAATAAAGAAGTAATATAATAGGCCACTCTCTGTTGCCCGACTCGTGCTGATTTGTTGACGTTTTTCCTGAAAATTTATATTTTTTATTTGTTTCCCAAGCCCAAGCCTGAGCCTAA